>CAJFDF010000747.1:10108-45508 GCA_904067115.1 Aegilops sharonensis
GGCAAGGCTATCGCGCCTGTCGGGCAGTCGACGAAATGTCCTCGGACGACCTCTCCAGCGCCGACTGAAAAAGCGCCGAAGCAACCCCGAGCGACGCCGTCAAAGCCGACATAGGTTTTGCCCAAGATGAAGATGGCTATCCCCACTATTTCCGGGTACAGCAGAACTTGAGCTTTCTTGTTCAGTGCGAACATACTTTTGGTCGATTTGTTGACTGATCAACTGATTTCTGAAATCTGCAGCGCTGCCACCTCCGAGACCTCAGTCGGGAACGAAGACCAGGAGATGGAAGATGCTGTTACCTCTAAACTTGATATGATCGTTGTAATTTTGCTTTTGGTCGATTGGATTTCTGTTTTTATCTTTGAACCTTTCCTGTAGCCCCCCCCCCCCCATGTCATTGATCTCCCTGATGACGACGATGAGGCACCGCTGAGGAAGAGGAAGAACAAAAAGGCGCCTGCTGGCAAGACCGTTCAGGTTGTATCAGCGCCTGAGACGCTGGTTCATGAGGGTGGCAACATCACTCGGACTTCCATGTCTTTTGCTGTGCCGCTGACGAGTGTCCGGCCTTCATCGTCGACTGTTGATTCGCCTTCTCTTTTCGCCACACACCACGTCCTAGAGGACCAATTGGGTGCTGCTAAGGAGGCTATACGCCAGGCAGGGGTCATGATGGAGCAAGTGAAGGTGGTCCGGGAAGCCAGCCAGGCGGCCTATGATGCTAGCTCGGCTCTTTAGAGCAACGTCCAGGTCAGTTGGTGGCTGCTTGTTCTGTTAGGATATGCTACCTGAAAACTCTTCTTTCCGAAGATCTTTATATCTGTACACCCACTGGGTGTGTCGATTGAATTCTTGAACTGGTGGGGGCACACTGAGTGCACCCACTGGATGTAGTCCCCGAGACTATGGTGGACTGATGGCAGTCGACTATAGTCTTTACACTTTGAATTTCTTTGCTAACTTTTTCACCCGGCCTGGTCGGACCATGTCGAATGGAATCTTGGAACCGGTGGGGGCACGTTGAGTGCACCCACTGGGTGTAGTCCCCGAGACCATGGTCGACTGCTGGTAGTCGACTATAGTCTGAAGAATTGTCCTCTTTATTTTGATGATACTGAGGTTGACTGCTGACAGTTAGCTATGGTTTAGGATCATAACCTTTTTGTCTCTTTCGGTCGACTGATCGAACCGAGTCGGTAAGACCAGTAGGAGCACACTAAGTGCACCCACTGGGTGTAGTCCCCAAGACTACTGTCGAATATTTTGATTCGGCTGTAGTCTTAGAAACGCAATGATTTTTCTTAGTCACTCGGAAGTAACCTATCTTTGATGTCTATCGATTGATTCTTCACAGAAATCCTGTGAGCTTGTGGCTCGCTATACTGAATTGGAAAACAAACAGATCCAGCTCAACCTTGACTTGAAGCTTGCTCAGGAGAACTTGCAGAAGGCGAGAGACGAAGCAAAAGGTATGGCTGGTGAGAACTTGATGACTGTCTTTGTCTTTCTGTCCCTTCCTAATTCTGATCTCACTATCATTTTGCAGACAAAATGGAGGAGGCTCTGAACAAGAAGGATCATGACCTTGCCGAGGCGCAGAAAACGACTTTGAACAAAACCAAGCTCGCGGAAGAGAAGCTGTCTTCGGTCGGAAAAATTGAAGAAGAGAATGCCAACCTGAAAGCTGCTCTCGATGCGGCCAACAAGGAGGTTAGCCGACTGAAGAACGATAAGATAGCTCTGAGCGACAAGGCTGGCGAACTGGCGGGGAAGAGGAATGATCTAGAGGCTTATCTGGGAGGGCTTGCCAAGAAGTTATTCCTCATGCTTGAAGGTAATTCCTCTTATCCGACTGACTTGTTATCACTGACTCATCATAGAACCATTAGCTTGAACTCAAGTTGTGTTTGCAGAATTCTGTCAGAACTTCGAGGAAGAGACTAGTCGAGTGGATACGAGCCTGGACCCCATTAACTCCCCCGTGAAGGATGAAGCCGCCATGAATGTGCTCCGACTGGAATCTCGCGTCGCTGCTGTGGTGGACTACCTTGCTCGACTGAAGGTTGCGGTGTCACGGATTGACTCGACACTCTGGCCAGGCGAAACACTCCAAGTCGAGTGCAGTTATGGAAAAAGTCTTCTGCCAGATGCGGTGCCGATGTTGCTCTGTCTCTAGTCCGCGTTCACTGCAAGGAGGCGCGAGAGGAATGGCTGGCGTCCATCAAAGTTGCCAATACCAAGAAGTACGACTTCCGATCTTTCATGGAGCCTTTCATTGGTGCTGCCACTCAGATCGCTGATGGGATCGACCTGGACCAGTTCGTCGCGCCTTCCAGTCCTCCACATGAGGAGTAAAAAACTTCTATGATTCGTCTTAAATTTTCCTTGGAATGCCGAGTGATCTTGTAACCGATAAACTTTGACAGGCTTGAGGCCTGGGTACTTCTGCATCCATAGGATGTTATCCAAACTTTACTTATCGTCGAAATATGCTTTTGTTGGCCTTCGAGTGAACTTTGTTCTTTACTCAGATTATGCTTCAATGCTTGAGATGCAGCTCTGAGGTGGATCCAGTCGACCTACACTTCATTGTTCTTGCAGGTAGGGATGGATCGTACTTATGGCGCAGCTCCGCAGGAGAAGGTAGCAGTCGACCTGCATCGCGTCGTCCTTGCGGATTGGAATGGATCGCACGTTGTACTTGTGGCGCAGCTCCGAAGGAGAAGGTAGCAGTCGACCTGCACCTCGTCGTCCTTGCGGATTGAGATGGAGTGCACGTTGTACTTGTGGCGCAGCTCCGAAGGAGAAGGTAGCAGTCGACCTGCACCTCGTCGTCCTTGCGGATTGGGATAGATTTCGTACTTAGGCGTGTACTGGACTGCAGCTAAGCCTCCGAGTGGGAGGGTTGCTCTCCACTCGGTAGGATTTTCAGATACTTAGGCGAGTACTAGACTGCAGCTAAGCCTCCGAGTGGGAGGTTCGCTCTCCACTCAGTAGGATTTTCAGATAGTTAGGCGAGTACTGGACTGCAGCTAAGCCCCCGAGTGGGAGGTTTGCTCTCCACTCAGTAGGATTTTTCAAACTTAGGCGAGTACTGGACTGCAGCTAAGCCCCCGAGCGGGAGGTTTGCTCTCCACTCGGTAGGGTTTTTCAAACTTAGGCGAGTACTAGACTGTAGCTAAGCCCCCGAGTGGGAGGTTTGCTCTCCACTCGGTAGGATTTTTTAAACTTAGGCAAGTACTGGACTGCAGCTAAGCCTCCGAGGAGGATTTTTGTGTTGTAGCTCTGAAGGGGAAGGCAACAGTCGAACTGTACCTCGTCGTCCTTGCAAAAGCGCATATTGTATTAAATAATTAGGCGAGTACTTGGACTGCAGCTAAGCCCCCCGAGTGGGAGGCTGGCTCCTCACTCGGTAGGATTTTCAAACTTAGGCGAGTACTTGGACTGCAGCTAAGCCCCCGAGTGGGAGGCTGGCTCACCACTCGGTAGGATTTTAGACACTTAGGCGAGTACTTGGACTGCAGCTAAGCCCCCGAGTGGGAGGCTGGCTCCTCACTCGGTAGGATTTTCAAACCTAGGCGAGTACTTGGACTGCAGCTAAGCCCCCGAGTGGGAGGCTGGCTCACCACTCGGTAGGATTTTAGATACTTAGGCGAAACGGATTCGCGGCTAAGCCCCCGAGTGGGAGGCTGGCTCTCCACTCGGCAGGGATTTTTTTTACAAACTTAGGCGAAACGGGTTCGCGGCTAAGCCACCCACTGGGGGAAATTTCTTATGTAAATGAAAAAGTAATAACAATCACTGGGAAAATTATAACATTCTTATCTTTGATAAACATACTACAGAGGTACTTTTATTACATCCCACCCGAGTGAGTACTTAAGTGTAAAAGGGGCGGAGCAGCTCCGCATTCCAAGCTCGAGGCTCATCAATCTGGCGATCGACGTTGTATAGATGGTATGCTCCATTGTGGAGAACTCTGGTGACGATGAAGGGACCTTCCCAACTGGGAGCGAGCTTGTATGGTTTCTGTTGATCTACTCGGAGGACCAAGTCTCCTTCTTGAAAGGTTCGGCTCTTCACATTTCTAGCATGGAATCGACGCAAGTCCTGCTGATAGATGGTCGAGCTGATTAGGGCCATCTCTCTCTCCTCTTCAAGTAGGTCGACTGCATCTTGCCGGGCTTGCTCCGCTTCATCTTCGGAATAGAGTTCGACTCGGGGTGCATTGTGAAGCAGGTCACTCGGCAGAACTGCTGCAGCTCCATAGACCATAAAGAATGGAGTTCTCCCATTCGACCGATTAGGAGTGGTCCTCAATCCCTAAAGAACCGACGGAAGTTCGTCGACCCATGCTCCTGCTGCATGCTTGAGATCACGCATCAGTCGAGGTTTCAGTCCTTTGATAATTAGACCATTTGCTCGTTCTGCTTGTCCATTCGACTGGGGGTGAGCAACTGAAGCATAGTCGACTCGCGTACCCTGAGAGGCGCAAAAGGCTTTAAACTTGTCAAAATCGAAGTTTGACCCATTGTCAGTGATGATGCTGTGCGGAACTCCATATCTGAATATCAACTCTCTGATGAAACTGATAGCAGTGAACACATCAAGGTTCTTGATAGGTTTAGCTTCGATCCACTTCGTAAACTTGTCGACTGCCACAAGCAAATGAGTGAAACCGCTTCTGCCAGTTCTCAGTGGTCCAATCATATCCAACCCCCAAACAGCGAAAGGCCAGACGAGTGGAATGGTCTTCAATGCTGAGGCGGGTTTGGGTGACATATTGGAGTAGAACTGACATCCTTCTCACTTGTCGACCATTTCCTTTGCCATTTCATTTGCTTTTGGCCAGTAAAATCCCGCTCGGTATGCTTTAGCCACGATGGTCCGAGAGGACGCATGGTGACCACAGGTCCCCGAGTGGATATCATCAATAATTATCTGACCTTCTTCTGGCGTTATGCATTTCTGGCCGACTCCAGTCACGCTTTCTCTGAATAACTGTCCCTTGATCACAGTAAAGGCCTTGGATCGGCGGACGATCTGTCGAGCCTCTTCATCATTCTCCGGGAGCTCTTTCCATAGGATATACGTGATGTACGGCACCGTCCAGTCGGGAGTGATGACCACGACTTCCATCACTAGGTCGACCACAGCTAGGACCTCAACTTTAGTCGGATCAGTGACACTTTTTGGCTGTGGAGCTTCTTCAGTGAAAGTATCCTCTTGAATCGACGGTGTGTGGATGTGCTCCAAAAACACATCACGGGGAATGGCTTCACTCTTGGACCCTATTTTCGCCAAATCATCAGCAGCTTGATTTTTCAGTCGGGGTATATGATGAAGCTCTAACCACTCAAACTTCTTCTCTAGCTTCCTCACTGCATTGCAGTAACCAGTCATGGCCGGACTTCTGACGTCCCACTCCTTCATCACCTGATTAACCACTAGTTTTGAGTCACCATAAACCATGAGGCGACGGAGGCCGAGTGAAATGGCCATACGCAACCCATACAACAGTGCTTCGTATTCTGCTTCATTGTTAGAAGAATCAAAGTGAATCTGGAGCACATATCTGAGCTTATCTCCTCGGGGGGAAACCGATACTACCCCAGCACCGGAACCATTCAGCATCTTGGAACCATCAAATAACATGGTCCAGTGCTCCGAGTGAACTTGAGTCGGCAATTGTTGTTCAATCCACTCGGCGATGAAATCTGCTATTGCTTGGGACTTGATGGCTTTCTTTGCCTCAAACTTGATATCAAGGGGAAGGAGTTCAATCGCCCATTTCGCTACTCGACCAGTTGCATCTCTGTTGTGCAGAATCTCTAATAATGGGGCGTCGCTGACGACTGTAATGGAATGATCAGAGAAGTAATGAGCAACCTTCTTCGCGGTCATATAAATCCCATAAACAAGCTTCTGATAATGAGGGTATCTTTGCTTTGATGGGTCAATACTTCGGAAAGATAATATACTGGGCGTTGAACTTTGATGGCCTTTCCTTCCTCTTCCCGCTCGACCGTAAGTACTGTACTGATGACTTGTCCTGTGGCTGCAATGTAAAGCAGCAACGGCTCCTTGCTGATTGGGGCAGCAAGCACCGGCTGGGTGGAGAGCAGAGCTTTGAGCTCTGCAAACGCTGCATCAGCTTCAGGAGTCCACTCGAACTTGTCTGACTTCTTCATCAGTCGGTAAAGAGGCAATGCCTTTTCACCGAGGCGAGAGATGAATCTACTTAAAGCGGCCAAGCATCCAATAAGCTTCTGGACATCGTGCACACGCACAGGGCGTTTTATTCGGAGTGTAGTGCCAACTTTTTCTGGGTTGGCATCGATTCCTCGTTCGGAAACGAGAAAAACGAGTAACTTTCCGCCAGGAACTCCGAATGTGCACTTTGATGGATTAAGCTTGATATCATATCTCCTGAGATTGGCAAATGTTTCAGCAAGGCCAGTCAACAGGTCGGAACCTTTCTGTGACTTGACCACAATGTCATCCATGTATGCTTCCACATTCTGACTGATTTGAGTGAGCAAACACTTCCGAATCATCCTCATGAACGTGGCTCCGGCATTCTTGAGGCCGAATGGCATGGTGACATAACAGAAGCACCCGAATGGAGTGATGAAAGCTGCTTTGATCTCGTCGGGTCCATACAGACGGATCTGATGGTACCCGGACTAGGCGTCTAAGAAAGACAACCGCTCACATCCCGCAGTTGAGTCAACTATTTGGTCGATGCGGGGGATAGGAAAATAATCTTTCGGGCAGGCCAGATTGATATGTTTGAAGTCGATGCACATGTGCAGTGAATTGTCCTTCTTAGGGACCATGAAGACATTGGCAAGCCACTCAGAGTGATAAATCTCTCGGATAAACTCTGCTGCTAAGAGCCGAGCCACTTCCTCGCCAATGGCCTTTCTCTTCTGGACGGCGGACCGTCGAAGATGTTCTTTGATAGGTTTAACTTTTGAGTCGACTCGTAGACGATGCTCAGCCAGTCCCCTGGGAACACCCGGCATGTCAGCAAGCTTCCATGCGAAGATCTCCCAGTTCTCACGGAGGAACTGGATGAGCGCTTCTTCCTATTTGGAGTCGAGTGTTGTTGAGATGTGAGTCAGAGCAGCATTGGGATCAGTTGGATGAATATGAATCGGTTTCGTCTCCCTAGACGACTGAAATGCTGACTCCGTGGCGGGCTTTTTGGCTCGCAACAAATCACTCGGGTCTGCAGTTTTCTGGTACTCTTGCAGCTCTACCACTGCCATCTGAGCATCAGCGATCTTAGAGCCTTTCTGAAAACACTCTTCTTCTTTCTTCCGATTGCCAGTGACAGTGATCACACCTTTGGGACCTGGCATCTTCAGTTTGAGGTACACATAACGTGGTCGAGCCATGAAACGCGCATATGCCGGCCTCCCCAGGATAGTGTGATAAGCGCTCTGGAAATCCACGACCTCAAAGGTCAACTTTTCCTTACGAAAATTCTTGTAGTCACCAAAAACCACATCGAGAGCAATTTGGCCGAGTGACCCAGCCTTCTTTCCAGGAATGACTCCATGGAAGCTCATGTTGCTGGTGCTGAGTCTGGACATCGGAATGCCCATCCCTTTCAACGTCTCTGCATACAATATGTTCAGGCCACTGCCACCATCCATCAAAACCTTAGTAAGACGAGCGCCTTCGACGACTGGGTCGACCACCAACGCTTGCCTCCCAGGGGTGGCTATGTGTGTCAGGTGATCAGACTGATCGAACCTGATGGCGGTCTGCGACCATTTCAGATAACTGGGTGTCGCCGGAGCGACCATATTCACTTCGCGGTTGATAACTTTCAATCGACTTTTGCTTTCAACGTCAGCAAAAATCATCAGAGTGGAATTGACCTTGGGGTATCCACCGTCACTATCTTCCTTGTCCTCAAGTTTGTCCGACTCCTTCTCCTTGTCCTTGGGCTGCTTCCCCTGGAACTGCTGAATCAAGAGCTGACACTGTCGAGTGGTATGCTTTGGGTAAATGAGTTTACCCTCTTCATCTTTCTTTGTGTGAATGTGACATGGAAAGTCCAACACATCATTTCCATCTTGGTCTTTCACTTTATTGGGGTTCCAAGGCCCCTTGGGTTTCCCCTTGAACTTTCCTGGAGTCACGGCCAAGGCTTCACCAAGAGCAGCTGGCTCGGCTTTCCGCTTCTGTTTCCGACTGGAGTTCCCTCCCCCGGTTTCACTAGCGGGTGACTTGTACTTGCCACTCCGGAGCCGATCCTCTTCTTCACCATTCGCGTACTTGGTGGCAATCTCCATCATTCGACTCAGGGTCATGTCTCCTGTCCGACCGAATTTCAGACTCAACTCTCTGTTCTTAACTCCCTCCTTGAAGGCACAGACTGCCTGATGATCAGATACATTCTCTACTGTGTGGTGCAAAGTGATCCATCTCTGGATGTAATCCCTCAGAGTTTCATTCGACTTCTGCACACATGACTGCAACTCTGTCAACCCTTCTAGCCGCTTGCAAGTTCCTTCAAATGTCCTGACAAACACTCGGGCAAGATCTTCCCAAGTGTAAATGCTGCTGGGTGCTAACTGATTCAGCCATGCTCTGGCCGATCCCTCCAACATAAGAGGCAGGTGTTTCATGGCCACTTTATCGTTGCCGCCGCCAATCTGGACAGCCACTCGGTAGTCCTCAAGCCAGGTATCCGGCTTGGACTCACCAGTGAACTTACCGACTCCAGTCACCAACCTGAAGTTGGGAGGAATCACCGCGACTCTGATGGCTCTGCTAAAACACTCTGGTCCTGAGACGTGTACTCTGCCGCTGATGGGTGCATTTCTGTCATGGCCTTCACGGTTAGCTCTGTTCCTGTAGACCAGACCTTGAACGATGATGGATCTCGCATCAAAGCCTGGTTCCCTGGGGTCGACTGGAATCCTTCGCCCAACACTGTGCTGGCGTCTGTCTTCGTGTTGTCGAGGCGCATATGACCCACCCCTTAGGGGAGGAGTGGGCACTCGACGTCGATCATCACGATCGAATCGGTCCTCATACGGATCACGCCGGCCTCCATGTCCCTCACGCCTCGGGGGCGATCTTGGGCTATGTGCCGATTGGACTGTATTCGCAGCGACGGATCTGCTGTGAATCCTGTTCCGCGACTGCGATACAGCTGAATTTTGATCTCCTGCTGCCCGGAGCAAATCTCTGATCTAGAGTAAGCCTCTGCCAGCCTCTGACTGGGAAGGCTGAATGGACTCTGCTATACGGGCTGGAGCTGCTAGATTCTGAATGGGAGTTCGGTATACCTGAGTCGGTTGTGGAAAGAGTTGACATCGACTGGACGACGGGACCCGTTGTTGCGCTCGTTCGTCGAGCACTCGCTGGAGATTTTCCAGTCGAGTGCGCTCAGCCAAGTTGGCCAAACACGCATCTTCTAAGGCACGGGCCTCGGGGGTTTCTCCAATGATAGGAGTGTGAAGCGCATCCATGTTCCGGCGGCGAAGCTCCTCCCTCTGCAGCGAAGTGAGGGGCTCGGGTTGGTACTCTTCGTGAGCCTGCGCCGGTTCGCCTCCGCCAACTCCTCCGCCGGCATGGGGAAAACCAGGAGGACTGCGTGGTCCGTCGACCATCAGAACCTCCGCCACTGGATCACTGCTATCGCACTCGGATGCAGTCTCTGCGGAGCTAGTCGACAGATCGAATAGGCCGTAGAGAGATTCGTCGGGCACGATTGCCGTGACTTGAGGGGTGGCCGACTGGTGGGCCACCGCATGCCTCACCCACCGCTGAAGCCTCGACCGACCGGAGCGCTTGCGCCGGCGAGATACTGGGAGGGAGGACGGCACAAGAGCCGACCGATACTGGGTCGACGGCTGCCGCAGGAGGACGCCGCAGACGCACGCGCGAAAGTGAGTTGCCCCGCGGACGGGGAGTGCGTCGACGTCGAGTGGAGCCTCCTGCAACCAAGCGGAGTTGTCGGTGATGAACGTGAGCGCGCCGAGATGGATCTCGCTGCCCTCAACCAAAACTCCACCTGAAACCATGATGAATGGGATCGGAAAAACTGCAACTTCTCCAACAAGTCGCTAAGACACCTGCCCCAAGGTGGGCGCCAACTGTCGTGGTTCTAAGTCTGACAGTAGAATGGGGGGTAGGTATGGATAGGCAAGATCCTAGCTATGGAGTAGTTGTATACGCAAGATGTTTACGAGTTCAAGCCCTTCTCGGAGGAAATAACAGCCCTACGTCTCGGAGCCCGGAGGCGGTCGACTGTATTATGTGCGTAAGAGTTACAGGGGTGCGAACCCTTTACACAGAGGAGGGGGGGTGGCTAATATAGAGTTCGCTAGCCCCTCCGGCCCTCAGTTATGCAGGGATTAAGGTACATTAAGATAGGGGGTTACTGGTAACGCCCCACATAAAGTGCTATGATGACCATAAAAGCTACTCAATGACCGATCGTTTGTGTGCAGACTGGCTTTAGATCTCCTGGAGGTCAAGTGGTTGGCTTCTTGGTCGAGTGTCTTCCAGTTGGTCGAGTGGAACCCTTCCAGGTCGACTGAAAGGTAGTTTCTTCTAGAGATGTCCTTGGGGAGGGTATCTTAGACAGGTCCATGACCCTACCCTAGGTACATGACTTCATCACATGAGCCTTCTTAATGCGTGGACCTGCTCTGGATTTCTTCCATGTTGTACTGCTAGCCGCTGGAGCAGTGGCGGATCTCTTCCGCCGTTGCTGAGGCGGTGGAGTCAGCTGACGCGGTGGAGGAGGCGGAGTCTATTGACACGATGGAGGAGGCGGAGTCCGCTGACGCGGCGGAGACAGCTAACGCAGCGGAGACGGCTGACGCGGCGGAAACAGCTGATGCGGCAGAGACAACTAAGGTAGCGGAGATAGAGCTGGACTATGCGGACTCTGCTGAGGGGCCTCCTCCGGCTTAGTCTACTAAGGCGACATGCACTTTGGAAGCCCGTTGTTTTCCTTCCTCCATAGAATGGTAGTCCTTAAGGAATTTTCCAGATGAGTCTCCCCTTCACCTGTAGGGTACTCAAGCTCCAGCCCCTCGAATCCGTTGGTAACTTCATCCACCCCGACAATAGCAAAGCCATATGGAATCAGATTGCTATGGAAAGTTCCATCAAGTGTACGAAATAAGACATAGCCGGCCGCCACCTTCAAGGTTAGGTTCATGCATTTCGCAATCAGCTCACAAGGTTAGGTTCATGCATTTCGCAATCAGCTCACAATGTTCTCTCTCCGTGATGATATCATCCACAGGGTAGCGAGGCGCCGCGATATTAGGCCGAACGAGCTCTGTGGAAGCCACGCGCTTCTCCGCTGAGCTAGTTGGGTAGCTTCGTGGGCAGCATCGAATGAAGGATCTTCGTGCCACTGATATGATGGGACGATAGCTCGCTGGCTCTCAAGTTACTCTACTTTCTTCTCAGTTAACGCTAATCTTTGTTCTACCTTCTGCAGTCGGTCTGCTTCCTCAGCGGTGCTACCATCGGCTTCTATAAGTGGCAGTGCTATCAGGAAACCCAAGCTTGGAACAGCCTGGTGTGCCTCGTGTTCATCCAGGGTGTTCAGGATTCCTGAGATCCTTTGAAAGCTCGTCCTTCTCTCTGTCAGGATGAAACGTCCCTTCCTACACTTCTTGGATTGTTTCTTGAATCTTTCTGAGGGGTGTTTCAAGTTGAGCTTTCGTGAAAACGCACTTCCCAGTTTTTGGGTCCAACGCTGCCACATGCCCGAAGAACCACGTCCTAGCCCGTTCGGACCAGTTCAATGTCGCTGGTTGGACCCCTTTAGCAAGCAGGTCGTTCTCATCTTTGTCCCAAGTAGGCTGGGCAAAATTGTTGCCACCTGACAGATAACCCACAACTATAGGGGATCGCAACCGTTTTTGAGGGTAGATTATTCAACCCAAATTTATTGATTCGACATAAGGGCATCCAAAGAATATTCTCAAGTATTAGCAGCTGAGTTATCAATTCAACCACACCTGAAAGACTTAATATCTGCAGCAAAGTATTTAGTAGCAAAGTAGTATGGAAGTAACGGTGATAGTGGCAAAAGTAATAGTAGCAGTTTTGTAGCAATCGTAACAGTGGCAACGGAAAAGTAACTTAGCAAAGATCAATATGAAACGAGCTCGTAGGCAATGGATCAATGATGGAGAATTATATCAGATGGCATTCATGATGCAACCGTTATAACATAGGGTGACACAGAACTAGCTCTAATTCATCAATATAATGTAGGCATGTATTCCGAATATAGTCATACGTGCTTATGGAAAAGAACTTGCATGACATCTTTTGTCCTACCCTCCCGTGGCAGCAGTGTCCTATTGGAAACTAAGATTAAGTCCTCCTTTTAATAGAGTATCGTACCAAAGCATTAGCACTTAGTGAATACATGAACTCCTCAAACTACGGTCATCACCGGAAAGTGTCTCGACGATTGTCACTCCGGGGTTGCCGGATCATAACATGTAGTAGGTGACTATAACTTGCAAGTTAGGATCAAGAACACAAATATATTCATGAAAACATAATAGGTTCAGATCTGAAATCATGGCACTCGGGCCCTAGTCACAAGCATTAAGCATAGCAAAGTCATAGCAACATCAATCTTAGAACATAATGGATACTAGGGATCAAACCCTAACAAAACTAACTCGATTACATGGTAAATCTCATCCAACCTATCACCATCCAACAAGCCTATGATGAGATTACTCACGCCCGGTAGTGAGCATCATGAAATTGGTGATGGAGGATGATTGATGATGACGATGGCGACGGATTCCCCTTTCCGGAGCCCCAAACGGACTCCAGATCTGGCCTCCCGAGGAAGAACAAGGCTTGGTGGCGGCTCCGTATTGTAAAACATGATGAATCCTTCTCTCTTTTTCTCCCCGAACGTGAATATATGGAGTTGGAGTTGAGGCCGGTGGAGGTCCAAGGGGCCCACAAGGACAGAGGGCGCGCCCCTGACCCTTGTGGCTAGGGTGTGGGCCCCATTCAGTTGATTCTTTCACCAATATTTTTTATTTATTGCAAAAGTTATCTCCGTGAAGTTTCGGGTCATTTCGAGAACTTTTATTTCTGCATAAAAATAACACCATGGCAATTCTACTGAAAACAGCATCAGTCCGGGTTAGTTCCATTCAAATCATGCAAATTAGAGTGCAAAATGGGGGCAAAAGAGTTTGGAAAAGTAGATACGTTGGAGACGTATCACTGACCCCGTAACATGGTGATACATATTCTTTGCTGCATTTTTCTTATTTATATGTGACCTTTTCTTAGCTTTCTCCGATTTCTTGTACGCCACAAATGCGGGCCAGTGATCTTTTGTCTTTGCATATTGACCGGTGAATTCTGGAGTATCGTCTTTCTCAACAAACTGTTTGTTTAATCTTTTCTTCCGGTTCTTGGATTGTTCTGCCATCTTCTTAGGAGCCCACGCCTTGACTTGTCGCTATATAACTGGGTTCTTTGGATCCTCCTCTGGCAGTAGGCTGAAATTTGTCATGAGCGGGTTCCAAAGCTCATCTTTCTATCTATCGTCGACATAAGATACTTCAACGTCATTCTTCTTATTCCATTCTTGGATGCTGATAGGGATGCTCTCCCTAACAATAACTCCACACTGATGTACAAATTTTGTTTTTGGTCCGCTTGGGAGCAATCAGTTGGCCATCTGGAGCGACTTCTTCGACGGTGAACCTTTCATTCTCGCCCAACCTTTTCCTCGGACCTCGTCTCCTTATAGAAGTTTGGCTCGATCCGGAGGGCTAAAAGAAGAAAGAACCGTCAATATATGTACATACAAAATAATTAATGCATCTAGTCAACAGAGGCTTAATTAGTATTATATACCTTGTCGGGCTTTGCAAATGTTAAGGCTCCAACACCGGCAGAGCCGTCATCTCCTCCCTCCTCCATTCGGCCATCGGAGTCGTCATCCTCTCTTCCCTCACCATTGTTCTCGTTGAGAAACGACAAGGTGATATCATCACCTCCGTCACGGATTATATCCCCCAACAACTCTTCTTGGTCTAAGTCTTTGTCGTGTTCCATAGTTTCTGCAAATATTACAACATGGAAATATACAACCATGAGAGATGGATTAGTGGCAAATATAGAGCTAATCACAACAAGGAATCATAGGCATATGAGCAATGTATTAGTGGCAAATATCAAGCAAAGTTGACAAGTTTTATAACTGTCAGTTTCAGACGATCGTCGAGGACTCCTTCCCCCTCATGTCGAAGTTATACCAAAATTGTCGGGGTTATGTTTTAACGACCCCCTCCCCACCCCTCTCATGTCGAAGTCAATGAACACTTTGAAAATTTCTAGGTGATTGCTAAACTTTTGTGCTTCATTTATATGAAGATCAATTATCCAATATAGGGTTTAGGGTGGCAGAAAATAGAGGATACTGTCGGGAGAGGATACTTTGCGATGACGTCTTGTTGTCATTGCGAGATGGGCTACGGACGTAGATACAACTTTTTTTACTTATGGTGTTCTTTGTATTATATTACTTGACAATTGATAAATAGATCAAAAGGTTTTTGAAAAAATCTTTTTGTAAATAATAAAATGGAAAAATAAATTAAATTTGGTAGTTTCTATTAATAATCTATGGTACGATGAAGAAAAAAAGATGTAAATTTTCTGACAAGGGAGGGGCGATGGCGGCGCCGTGCTAGAGTGCTTGTAGTCGTTGTCAGGTGGTCTACGGCTGTACGTGTAAGTCTTTACTTATGGTGTTCTTTGCATTATATTACTTGATAGTTGATAAACAGATCAGAAGTTTTTCGCAAAAATATCTTCCTATTGTGAAGAATAAAAAGTGAAAAAAAATAAAATTTGCAGTTGCTATTAATAAGTTGTGGCACGATGAAGAAAAAATGTAAATTGTTTAAAAGGAATGGGCGATGACGGCGATACTCTACGGTGCTTGTAGTCGACACGGCCTAGATGTAATTTTTACTTATGGTTTTCTTTGTATTACTTGTCAGCTTTTCAAAACAACAACCTTATTGTAAAGAACAAAATAGAAAGAAAAAAAGAGTTACTTGTGTATCAAATAAGAAAGAAGTGGCTTTTGTCCATGGTGCAATAACTTCCATAATCTCATGGGTCGAGGAGGTTTCTTTGAGCGTCGAGCCCCAACTATCACCTCGTCCCCCTCTACGGCTGGGAGGGTGATCAATTCTTGTGTGGGTTCCTCGGGTTGCTTGCTTGGCTCGGTGTATCTTTTCCATTAAATTGAATGTTTGAACAACTGTTCCACGCCGAGCACCCATCCTTGCAAGTATGTCCATGGCTTGGTTGCTTTCATGAAAGACATAGTGAGATTCTAAGCGCCCAAATCGAGCTGACATGGTTATGACCGTGTTGCGACACACAGCTATCTTTGGGTCCTTTGCGTTGTAATCACCGTTTATCTAAGAGATTGCGTGGTTGGAGTCACCTCGGACCTCAAGATGCCTTATGACCATGAAGACAGCCATCCGAAGTCCATGAAGTAGTGCTTCGTAGTCCGCCCCTTGTTGGAATCAGTGTACATGATCTGGAGCACATACTTCACGGTGTCGCTGTTGGGTGAGGTGAGGACTACTCTAGCCACCAGTCCAGCGAGCATTTTGGAGCTGTGAAAATACATCACCTAATGGGTATAAGCCGCATGCTCTCTAGGTAACTCGCTCTCTGTCCATTCGGCAAAGAAGTCGCCCAACACTTGGATTTAATAGCCCGACGGGGTCGATACATGACTCCGAAAAGGAGGAGCTGAACTATATACACAGAACAAGTTCTCTATTACTATAATGCTTTTTTTGTTTTTCTGCCATATTTCTGGAAAACTCTGAATATCATTACAACTGTTATCGAGGAACCATTTATCTAGCCTACCCTGTAGGTCTATTTGAACTAAGACCTATTTTTTTGAATGTTGGCTGGAGAACCGCCAAGTCCATTGATCAGAAAGAGGTATTGGAAGAACACCTCTAGAGGAGGGAAGCACCGCAAAAATAATACCATTATTATATGCTCTAGTGTTACGTTATTTTGTGACCTCACAATATTTCAATAAAAATTACGACTTTTAATGTCATCAATCACGTTAATTAGGAATACGCTAGTTTCCTTGTACTCGAGCGCTCTCAATATGGTAGGAATATACTATTCATTCATCATTTAAAAAGGAACGGGCGATGATGGCGACACACAACAGTGCTTGTAGTCATCGCGGCCAAGATGTAACTTTTTACTTATGGTTTTCTTTGTAGTACTTGTCAGTTTTTCGAAAAAAGAATCTTATTGTAGTGAACAAAATAGAAAATAAAGACTTACTTCACTGGTTATAATTTTTACTTATGGTTTTCTTACAAATTTCGTAGTTGTTATTAATAATCCATGGTACGATGAAGGAAAAAATAATAAGATGTAAACTTTTTGACGAGGGAGGGCGATGGCGGCGACATGCTAGAGTGCTTGTAGTCGTTGCTAGGTGGTATACGGACATAGGTGTAAATTTTTTACTTATGGTGTTCTTTGTATTATATTACTTGACAGTCGATAAATAGATCGGAAGTTTTTTGAAAAAGCTCTTTTTTTAAAGAATAAAAGAGAAAATAAAAAATAAAATTTGTTGTTGCAATTAATAATATGTGGTACGATGAAGGAAAAAAGATGTAAATTTTATGACACGGGATGGACTATGGCGGCGGCATGGTAGAGTGCTTGTAGTCGTTGCAAGGTGCTGTATGGATTTAGGTGTAATGTGTTCTTTGTATTATATTACTTAATAGTTGATAAATAGATCAGAAGTTTTTCACAAAAATATCTTCTTATTGTGAAGAATAAAAGAGAAAAAAATAAAATTTGCAGATGCTATTAATAATTTGTGGGCTGAAGAAAAAATGCAAAGTTTTTTTAAAAGGAATGGGCGATGACAGCGATGCTCTACAGTGCTTGTAGTCGTCGCGGCCTAGATATAAGTTTTACTTATGGTTTTCTTTGTATTACTTATCAGTTTTTCGAAACAACAATCTTATTGTAAAGAACAAAATATAAAAAATGACTTACTTGCGTACCAAATAAGAAAGAAGTGGCTTTGTCCATGGTGCAATAACTGTCATAAGCTCATGGGTCGGGGAGGTTTCTTCGAGCGTCGAGCCCCCACTATTACCTCGTCCCCCTCTACGGCTGGGAGGGTGATCAATTCTTGTGTGGGTTCCTCGGGTTGCTTGCTTGGCTCAGTGTCTCCTTGCCATTTAATAGACCGTTTGAACAACTGTTCCACGCCGAGCACCCATCCTTGCCAGTATGTTCGTTGCTTGGTTGCTTTCATCAAGGACATAGTGAGATTCTAAGCGCTCAAATCAAGCTGACATGATTATGACTGTATTATGATACACAGCTATCTTTGGGTCCTTTGTCTTGAAGTCACCGTTTAACTAAGAGATTGCGTGGTTGGAGTCACCTCGGACCTCAAGATGCCTTATGCCCATGAAGACAGCCATCCAAATTCCACGAAGCAGTGCTTGGTAGTCCGCACCCTTGTTGGAGTCAGTGTACATGATCTGGAGCACATACTTCATGGTGTCGCTGGTGGGTGAGGTGAGGACTACCCTAGCCAGTGACTGTTGATAAATAGATCATAAGTTTTTTGTAAAAAGATCTTACTGTGAAGAATAAAATAGAATGTTACTTATCTTCCTCTCGCCCCCGTCGCTCCCGCGAGCGGCGGCTGGCGAGCCCCCGCTCCCCTACCTCCTCCCTCCTCCTCACCGCCGCCACTAGGCGCTGCCAGGCGAAGCCTGGCCTGCGTTGGCGGCGGCGAGGCTTCCTCACCCCTTGGCTCGTGGCGGCTTGCGCGGGTAGTCGGTCCAAGCTGGTGGCGGCGCGCTGATGGCAGGGCACGGCGGTGCGGCGACGGGTGGCAGCGGCAGGCGCGCGTGCGTGCTGCGCGGCTGCGGCTGCTCCTGGGGCTGCGTGGTGGGCTGCGCAAGGCTCCCCTAGGGCTGACTTGGGGGCTCGATCCGGCGTGGCCAGATCTGGCGGTCGAAGCTTCGCTCGCGGTCGGTGGTGCTGGGGTGGAGGGGGGCTTAGCCACGGGGTCTTGCGGCGTGACTACGGCAGGCCGGCGGCTGGAGTAGCTCGGTGATCTCGCCGGCGACCTCCTGCGGGACGGCGCTCGTGCGGCTGTGTGGCGGGCCGCCCCGTTTGGTCCTGGCGGTGGCTGCTTCGGGCGGATGTGGAGCTGGATCTCGTGTGGCAGGTTCGGGTGGATCTGGTGGTGGCAGCTCGTGGTGGCATCTTCGTGTAGCTGGATCCGGAGCTTCGGGGTGGCAACCCATGCTCCCCGCCCTGCGCTCGTGCGTGCTGCGCGGCTGTGGCTGCTCCTGGGGCTGCGTGGTGGGCTGCGCGAGGCTCCCCTGGGGCTGACTTGGGGGCTCGATCTGGCGTGGCCAGATCTGGCGGTCGAGGCTTCACTCGCGGTCGGTGGTGCTGGGGTGGAGGGAGGCTTAGCCATGCGGTCTTGCGGCGTGACTACGGCGGGCCGGCGGCTGGAGTAGCTCGACGACCTCACCGGCGACCTCCTGCGGGACGGCGCTCATGCGGCTGTGTGGCGGGCCACCCCATTTGGTCCTGGCGGTGGCTGCTTCGGGCGGATCTGGAGCTGGATCTCGTGTGGCAGGTTCGGGTGGATCTGGTGGTGGCAGCTCGTGGTGGCATCTTCGTGTGGCTGGATCCGGTGCTTCGGGGTGGCAGCCCATGCTCCTCGCCTGGTGATTTTGGTCTGGTGGTGTGCGTCGCGCCGGCTGCGGCTCTTTGTGGGAGGTGCTTCAATAGCAAGGTTCGATCCCCCACCTTCAGTCTACACTGCGGTCGCTTCGGTTCTGGCCTCCGGCAGGCACGCGTGAGGCGCGTTGGCGTGCCTGATGTATGGCTGCAGCCCGAAATCATGGTGGTTCTTGTCCTCGGGCAGTGCCCCTCTGCTCCTTGCCGGCATGGTGCTTGGTGGGGCACGGTGGCTCGCGTTGCGTTCGGTGGCTCTGCGTCCGTCCGGCCATTGGTGGATCTGGCGTCTAGTGTTGAGTTTGGCCGTCGGTGGTCTCCATGAGGTGCGGCTGGCTGAGGCGGTTCGTCGTGCTTCTTCATCGTTGGAGGGTTCGATGGCGGCGGTGGTCGTCTGACGTATTGCTGCAGGGATGTGCTCAAACTCCGGGTGAGAACCCTGCATCGGCTATGCTGATGCCGGCGGCAGCGGCGTCTACGGACGTCGTTTTCCTCGTAGGAGGTCCCGTCGTGGAGCTACAACACCTACAGTTCTTTGTTTGTGGTCTCCGGGTAAAAACTCAAGATCAGGCTTCCCGGATCGGATGACGGTGTTGTCTGCTCGACAACACTACCTTCTTGGAGGCGTCGTCTTGTAGACCCAAACAACGGCGCCTGTTGCTGTGTGTGGTTGTGGGTGGTGCGTTTGGTGGTGGTGGTGCGGCCTGCTCAGGACTAAGGGTGGTGTTTCTCTTCGGTTGTCCTACGTGTGGTCTACGGCCTGCTTCTATGCATGCTCATGACCCTGTTCTGTTGAGGTGAGCCTCGGCCTCTTGGTCTCGTCTTGGTTCACCTTTGCTCAATGACGAAGCAATGACGCCTCCTCGCCTTGCTAATCGTCTTGAACTTCCGTGGCGGAGCACTCAGTCAAGGTTCGTGTCAAGCTTTGGCACAAGGTTCGTGTTAAGTTTTGGCACACACTGATTGTGGATGCTCCTCTGTTGTGCTATGGGGTTTGATTCGCACGCCGGTGCGGTGCGTTAGGCTGTTTGTAGATTAATGTAAAACAAGTTTCTCCCCTCAAAAATTATATATACAACAAGTTATCTATTTAATGCACTTATGTTTTCCTGCTATAGTTTTGGACAACTCTAAATATCATTATAACTGTTATCGAGGAACCATTTATCTGGCCCACCCTGTAGGTCTACTGGAACTAAGACCTATATATTATTTAATCTTGGAAGGAGAACTGCCAAGTCCATTGATCAGAAAGAGGTATTAGAGCATCTCCAGCCGCGCCCCCAACAAGGCCCCCAAGGCGATTTTTCAGTCGCCGGTGTCGTGGTTCTAAGTCTGACAGTAGAATAGGGGGGTAGGAATGGAGAGGCAAGATCCTAGCTATGGAGTAGTTGTATACGCAAGATGTTTACGAGTTCAGGCCCTTCTCGGAAGAAGTAACAGCCCTACGTCTCGGAGCCCGGAGGCGGTCAACTGTATTATGTGCGTATAAGTTACAGGGGTGCCAACCCTTTACACTGAGGAGGGGTGGCTTATATAGAGTTCGCCAGACCCATCTAGCCCTTAGTTATGCAGGGGTTAAAGTACATTAAGACCGGGGTTTACTGGTAACGCCCCACATAAAGTGCTATGATGACCATAAAAGCTACTTAATGACCGACTGTTTGTGTGCAGACTGACTTTAGATCTCCTGGCGGTCGAGTGGTTGGCTTCATGGTCGAGTGTCTTCAAGGCCGTCGAGTGGAACCCTTCCAGGTCGACTGAAAGGTGGTTTCTTCTAGAGATGTCCTTGGGGAGGGTATCTTGGACAGGTCCATGACCCTACCCTAGGTACATGGTTTCATCATTAGCCCCCGAATGGATCGAGGTTTGAGTGGGGAAGGAGTTGAACATACTTCTGACTCATTTTTGTGTTGCGAGTGTGTCTTGATTTGGATCAATGAATTTAGGTGACGGCACCAACTTCTTTTTCAGTCGCCTTGATCCATTCTCTGTATCCGTCGAATGAATTTCTTTACTTGGAGAACTCCGAATGACAGGGCGGAGGAAATCTTCCTTCTGACGATTTGCTCTGCGGCGCGTGGATTTAGCGGGATTCGAATTTAGGGAAGCGAGCGGGGCGGAGGAAGCTGCAGTAATCGGATGGGATAAGGCAGGGATGCCTCGATCTCTGTGCCACCTTTTTCGCCATGTATCGCACCCACAACTGTTGCGGGATTTGACAGGATCGCCCGGGCCTACCAGTCAGTCACTCGAAAGCAACCTCATATAAGGCCCCGGACGGGGGTTTTTGAACAGTGCGCTCTCATTTTCTCCTCTCTTCCTCAAACTTATCTCCTGCATTCGCATCCATCTCAGTGCCGCTGCTTTGTGCGCGTCTCGCCGGCGATGATGGTGAAGGAGAAGACGGCGGCCCTGGAGCGGGCGAAGAAGGCGACGGCGAAGGCGAAGGGAAGGGCGACCAGTCGGGGTGGATCTTCGTCGAGGGCCGGCCTGCCGCAGGGCTGGATCCAGGGCGACTGGATCCGCTCGACGATTCTTCAAGCGGATCTTGACGACCTGGCCAATGGAGGACTGATCCCCCATGGATTGGCGCGGCTCCCGGGGAAGGAGTCTGAGCCGCAGCCTGAGGAGGGTGAGGTCGTTCTCTTGGCCACTCATGTTGACCGTGGGTTTTCTTTGCCACCTCATCCTTTCTTTTGGGGATTTCTGAATTTCTTTTGGGCGCAACTCCACCACTTCACACCCAACACCATCGTGTACCTCGCTGCTTTTGTGTCTTTGTGCGAGAATTTCTTGGGTTGTCGGCCTCATTGGGGTCTTTTCAAGCACATTTTCACCTGTCGCTCTCAGACGGTGAAAAAGGCCAATCCGAGTGACGAAAGAACACAAGTGATTCAGATGTGTGGCGTTCTTGGGGTTCAGATGAGGGGGAAAAGTGCTTTTCCGGCCATGGTCCTTCCCGACTCGGTCCGTGGATGGCAGTCGACCTGGTTTTACTGCAAAGACCAGCCGACGCCAGGGCAGTCGACCGGACTTTCCCCTTTTTCTATGGACCGAGTGAGGAAGCCTTCCTCTTTGAAGGTGATCCCGGAGGAGAAGGCGCAGGTTAAGGTGTTGGTCGAGCGTGTAGTCCAGCTTATCCGTGACGGGGTCACCGGCATGGATTTCTTGGAGGTCTTCCTCCGACGACGCATCCAGCCGCTTCAATATCGAGACCATCCGATGTGGATGTATTCTGGCACTGAGGACACCACTCGGATCCACCCAGAGGAGGTCGAGGAGGCCACGCTGGAGAGGTGGCTGGCTGCCATCACGGGGAACAAGGACAACCCTCGAGGGGCCAGGAGGATTCCTCCACTCGACCAATCATATGAAGTAGACAAGGTCTGATTCTGCATCTCCTACTGTGACTTTGTTTTCTTAATTCTGTTTGCTTAAAATCCGTCGACTAACTTTTGTCTTGTTCGTTGTCTTCCAGTCTACCACAGAGATGTACTCAATGCCCAACGGGGCGCAAGAACAGGTCGAGGTAGAGGAGGCGAGCGGTGGTGAAAGTCAGGAGGAGTGGCAATCTGATGGCGAGGGGGATGAAGATGACGACGGCTCCGGTGAAGAGGAAGAGGAGGAGGAGGAGGAGGAAGTCGACCCTCCTCGCATGGAGAGGCGATCCAAACTTACCCATGACCCCGTAGTCGACCGTGGCAAAGCGACTGTGCCGGTTGGGCAGTCGACGAAACGCCCTCGGACGACCTCTCTGGTGCCGACTGAAAAAGCACTGAAGCATCCCCGAGCGGCGTCATCAAAGCCGTCGAAGGCCCTGCCCAAGATGAGAATGGCCATTTCCACCATTTCCGGGTAATAGTAGAACTTGCGTTTTCTCGTTTAGCATAGACAAACTCTTGGTCGACTCACTGGCTAACCGACTGATTTCTGACATCCGCAGTGCTGCTACCTCCGAGACCTCAGCCAGGAATGAAGACCAGGAAATGGAAGATGCTGCCACCTCCAACCCAGGTATGATCTCTGTAGTTTCACTTTTGGTCGATTGGATCTTCATTTTTAACTTTGAATCTTTCTTGTAGCCCCACCTCATGTCATTGATCTCCCTGATGATGATGATGAGGCGCCGCTGAGGCCGAGGAGGAATAAAAAGGCGCCTGCTGGCAAGACTGCTCAGGTTGTATCAGTGCCTGAGACGCTGGTTCACGAGGGTCGCAACATCACACGGACTTCTGTGTCCTTCGCTGTGCCGCTGACGAGTGCTCGACCTTCGGCGTCGACTGCTGATCCGCCTTCCCTTTTCGCCACACACCACGTCCCAGAGGACCAAGCAGATGCTGCTAAGGAGGCTATACGTCAGGTAGGGATCATGATGGAGCAGGTGAAGGCGAGTCGGGAAGCTAGCCAAGCGGCCTACAATGATAGCTCAGCTCTTCAGAGCAATGTCCAGGTTAGTTGGTCACCGCTTGTTCTGTTAGGATATGGTATCTGAAAACTCTTCTTTCCGAAGATCTTTGTATCTGTACACCCACTGGGTGTGTCGATTGAATTTTTGGATTGGTGGGGCATGCTGAGTGCACCCACTGGGTGTAGTCCCCGAGACTATGGTGGACTGCTGGCAGTCGACTGTAGTCTTTATACTTTGAATTTCTTTGCTAACTTCTTCACTCGGTCTGGTCGGACCATGTCGAATGGAATCTTGGAACCGGTGGGGGCACGCTGAGTGCACCCACTGGGTGTAGTCCCCGAGACTATGGTCGACTACTAGCAGTCGACTAAAGTATGAAGAACCCTCTTTTTTTAGATCATGATGAGACCGTGGCTGACTGCTGGCAGTTAGCTACGATTTAGGGTCATAACCTTTTAGTCGCTTTTGGTCGACTGATCGGACCAAGTCGGTAGAACCAGTGGGCGCACGCTGAGTGCACACACTGGGTGTAGTCCCCGAGACTACTGTTGAATATTTTGATCCGGCTGTAGTCTTAGAAATGTTACGATTTTTCTCTTAGTAACTCGGAAGCAACCTATCTTTGATGTCTGTCGACTGACCCTTCGCAGAAATCCTGCGAGCTTGTGGCTCGCTATACTGAATTGGAAAACAAACAGATCCAGCTCGACCTTGATCTGAAGCTTGCTCAGGAGAACTTGCAGAAGGTGAGAGACGAAGCAAAAGGTATGGCTCGTGAGAACTTGACGACTGTCTTTATCTTTCCGCCCATTCCTAATTCTGATCTCATTGTAATTTTGCAGATAAAATGGAGGAGGCTCTGAAGAAGAAGGACCATGACCTTGCCGAGGCGCAGAAGGCGGCTTTGGACAAAACAAAGGTCATGGAAGAAAAACTAGCTTCAGTCGGTAAACTTGAAGAGGAGAACGCCAATCTAAAAGTTTCTCTCGACGCGGCCAACAAGGAGGTCAGCCGACTGAAGAATGACAAGATAGCTTTGAGTGACAAGGCTAGCGAATTGGCGGGGAAGAAGAACGATCTGGAGGTTTATCTGGGAGGGCTCGCCCAGAAGTTATTCATCATGCTTGAAGGTAATCTCTTCCATCCGACTGACTTGTTATCACCGACTCATCATAGAACCGTTCGCTTAAACTCGAGTTGTGTTTATAGAATTCTGCCAGAACTTCGAGGAGGAGACCAGTCGAGTGGAGACAAGCTTGGACCCCATTAACTCTCCTGTGAAGGATGAAGCTGCTATGAACGTGCTCCGACTAGAGTCTCGTGTTGCTGGTGTGGTGGACTACCTCGCTCGACTGAAGCTTGCGGTGTCGCGAATCGACACGACACTCTAGCCAGGCGAGACGCTTCGAAATGACCTCGAGTCTTTAATGACTCGACTGAATGACGTTCCAACTCGAGTGCAGGAATGGAAAAAGTCTTCTGCCAGGTGCGGTGTCGATGTTGCTCTGTCCCTGGTCCGTGTTCACTGCAAGGAGGCGCGAGAGGAAAAGTTGGTGTCCATCAAAGTTGCCAATACCAAGAAGCACGACTTCTAATCTTTCATGGAGACCTTTGCTGCTGCCACTCGGATTGCTGACGGAATTGACTTGGACCAGTTTGTCGCGCCCTCCCGTCCTCCACCTGAGGAGTAGGAAAAACTTCTATGCTTCGCCTTAAATTTGCCTCGGAATGCCAAGTGGTTTTGTAACCGATAAACTTTTACAGGCTTGACGCCTGATCACTTCTGAATCCGTAGGATGTTATCTGAACTTGGCTTATCATTGAATATGCTTGCATGTGTCTTCGAGCGAACTTGGTTCTTCACTCGGAAAATACTTTAGTGCTTGAGACGCAGCTCTGAGGTGGAAAATCTAGTCGACCTGCACTTCATCGTTCTTGCAGGTAGGGATGGAGCACAGATTGCAGTCGACCCGCGTCCTTGCGGATCGGGATGGAGCGCACGTTGTACTTGTGGCGCAGCTCCGAAGGAGAAGGTAGTAGTCGACCTGCACCTCGTCGCCCTTGCAGATCGGAATTGAGCGCACGTTGTACTTGTGGCGCAGCTCCGAAGGAGAAGGTAGCAGTCGACCTACACCTCGTCGTCCTTGCGGATCGGAATGGAGGCCACGTTGTACTTGTGGCGCAGCTCCAAAGGAGAAGGTAGCAGTCGACCTGCACCTCGTCGTCCTTGCGGATCGGGATGGATTTCATATTTAGGCGAGTACTGGACTGCAGCTAAGCCCCCGAGTGGGAGGATTGCTCACCACTCGGTAGGATTTTCCAAACTTAGGCGAGTACTGGACTGCAGCTAAGCCTCCTAGTGGGAGGGTTGCTCTCCACTCGGTAGGATTTTTAAATACTTAGGCGAGTACTGGACTGCAGCTAAGCCCCCGAGTGGGAGGGTTGCTCTCCACTCGGTAGGATTTTTAAATACTTAGGCGAGTACTGGACTGCAGATAAGCCCCTGAGTGGGAGGTTTGCTCTCCACTCGGTAGGATTTTTAAATACTTAGGCGAGTACTGGACTGCAGCGAAGCCCCCGAGTGGGAGGTTTGCTCTCCACTCGGTAGGAATTTTAAATACTTAGGCGAGTACTGGACTGCAGCGAAGCCCCCGAGTGGGAGGTTTGCTCTCCACTCGGTAGGAATTTTAAATACTTAGGCGAGTACTGGACTGCAGCGAAGCCCCCGAGTGGGAGGTTTGCTCTCCACTCGGTAGGAATTTTAAATACTTAGGCGAGTACTGGACTGCAGCGAAGCCCCCGAGTGGGAGGTTTGCTCTCCACTCGGTAGGAATTTTAAATACTTAGGCGAGTACTGGACTGCAGCGAAGCCCCCGAGTGGGAGGTTTGCTCTCCACTCGGTAGGAATTTTAAATACTTAGGCGAGTACTGGACTGCAGCGAAGCCCCCGAGTGGGAGGTTTGCTCTCCACTCGGTAGGAATTTTAAATACTTAGGCGAGTACTGGACTGCAGCGAAGCCCCCGAGTGGGAGGTTTGCTCTCCACTCGGTAGGAATTTTAAATACTTAGGCGAGTACTGGACTGCAGCGAAGCCCCCGAGTGGGAGGTTTGCTCTCCACTCGGTAGGAATTTTAAATACTTAGGCGAGTACTGGACTGCAGCGAAGCCCCCGAGTGGGAGGTTTGCTCTCCACTCGGTAGGAATTTTAAATACTTAGGCGAGTACTGGACTGCAGCGAAGCCCCCGAGTGGGAGGTTTGCTCTCCACTCGGTAGGAATTTTAAATACTTAGGCGAGTACTGGACTGCAGCGAAGCCCCCGAGTGGGAGGTTTGCTCTCCACTCGGTAGGAATTTTAAATACTTAGGCGAGTACTGGACTGCAGCGAAGCCCCCGAGTGGGAGGTTTGCTCTCCACTCGGTAGGAATTTTAAATACTTAGGCGAGTACTGGACTGCAGCGAAGCCCCCGAGTGGGAGGTTTGCTCTCCACTCGGTAGGAATTTTAAATACTTAGGCGAGTACTGGACTGCAGCGAAGCCCCCGAGTGGGAGGTTTGCTCTCCACTCGGTAGGAATTTTAAATACTTAGGCGAGTACTGGACTGCAGCGAAGCCCCCGAGTGGGAGGTTTGCTCTCCACTCGGTAGGAATTTTAAATACTTAGGCGAGTACTGGACTGCAGCTAAGGCCCCGAGTGGGAGGTTTGCTCTCCACTCGGTAGGATTTTTTGTGGCGTAGCTCCGAAGGAGAAGGCAGCAGTCGACCTGCACCTCGTCGTCCTTGCCAAGCGCACATTGTATTAAATACTTAGGCGAGTACTGGACTGCAGCGAAGCCTCCGAGTGGGAGGCTGGCTCACCACTCGGTAGTATTTTAAACACTTAGGCGAGTACTTGGACTGCAGCTAAGCCTCCAAGTGGGAGACTGGCTCACCACTCGGTAGGATTTTAAACACTTAGGCGAGTACTTGGACTGCAGCTAAGCCCCCGAGTGGGAGGCTGGCTCACCACTCGGTAGGATTTTAAACACTTAGGCGAGTACTTGGACTGCAGCTAAGCCCCCGAGTGGGAGGCTGGCTCACCACTCGGTAGGGATTTTGTTTTACAAACTTAGGCGAAACCGATTCGCAGCTAAGCCACCCACTGGGTGGTTTCTCGTGTAAACAAAAAGTAATAACAATCACTGGGAAAATTATAACATTCTTGTCTTTGATAAACAAACTACAGAGGTACTTTTATTACATCTCATCCGAGTGAGTACTTAAGAATAAAAGGGGCGGAGCAGCTCCGCGTTCCAAGCTCGTGGCTCGTCAATCTGGCGATCGACATTGTAAAGACGGTACGCTCCATTTTGGAGAACTTTGGTGACGATGAAGGGGCCTTCCCAAGTAGGAGCAAGTTTGTGTGGCTTCTGCTGGTCCACTCGGAGAACCAAATCTCCTTGGAAGGCTCGACTCTTCACGTTTCTGGCATGGAATCGATGCAAGTCCTACTGATAGATAGTCAATCGAATCATGGCCATCTCTCTTTCTTCTTCTAGAAGGTCGACTGCGTGCTGCCGGGCCTGTTCTGCTTCATCTTCAGTGTAGAGCTCGACTCGAGGTGCATTGTGAAGCAGGTCACTCGGCAGAACTGCTTCAGCTCCATAGACCAGAAAGAATGGAGTTCTCCCAGTCGACCGATTAGGAGTGGTCCTCAACCCCCAAAGAACTGATGGAAGTTCGTCGACCCACGCTCCTGCTGCATGCTTGAGATCACGCATCAGCCGGGGTTTCAGTCCTTTGAGAATTAGACCATTTCCTTGTTCCGCTTGTCCATTCGACTGGGGGTGGGCGACTGAAGCGTAGTCGACTCGTGTGCCTTGAGAGGTGCAAAAGGCTTTGAACTTGTCGGAATCAAAGTTTGACCCATTATCAGTGATGATGCTATGTGGAACTCCATATCTGAATATCAATTCTCTGATGAAACTGATAGCAGTGCAAGCATCGAGATTCTTGATAGGCTTAGCTTCAATCCACTTAGTGAACTTGTCGACTGCCACCAGTACATGGGTGAAGCCGCTCCTGCCAGTTCTCAGTGGTCCAACCATATCCAATCCCCAAACAGCGAAAGGCCAGACGAGTGGAATGGTCTTCAAGGCTGAGGCTGGTTTGTGTGACATATTGGAATAGAACTGACATCCTTCACACTTGTCGACTATTTCCTTCGCCATTTCATTTGCTCTTGGCCAGTAAAATCCCGCTCGGTATGCTTTAGCCACAATGGTCCGAGAGGACGCATGATGACCACAGGTCCCCGAGTGGATATCGACTAGAATTATCTGACCTTCCTCTGGTGCTATACATTTCTGGCTGACTCCAGTTGCGCTTTCTCTGTACAACTGTCCCTTGATCACAGTAAAGACCTTGTATCGGAGGACGGTCTGTCGAGCCTCTTCTTCGTTCTCCGGGAGCTATTTCCTTAGGATATACGCGATGTACGGCACTGTCCAGTCGGGAGTGATGACCAGAACTTCCATGATCAGGTTGACCACAGCTGGGACCTCAACTTCAGTCGGATCAGTGACACTTTTTGGCTGTGGGACTTCTTCGGTGAAAGGATCCTCTTGAACTGATGGTGTGTGGATGTGCTCCAAAAACACATTACTGGGAATGGCTTCTCTCTTGGACCCTATTTTTGCCAAATCATCAACAGCTTGATTTTTCAGTCGGGGTATATGATGAAGCTCTAACCCCTCAAATTTCTTCTCTAGCTTTCTCACTGCATTGCAGTAACCAGTCATGGCTGGACTTCTGACGTCCCACTCCTTCATCACTTGATTAACCACCAGATCTGAGTCGCATAGACCATGAGGCGACGGACGCCGAGTGAAATGGCCATACGCAACCCATACAAAAGTGCTTCGTATTCTTCTTCATTGTTGGAGGAATCAAAGTGGATCTCGAGCACATATCTGAGCTTATCTCCTCGGGGGGAAACCAACACTACCCCAGCACCGGAACCATTCAGCATCTTAGAACTATCGAAGAACATGGTCCAGTGCTCTGAGTGAACTTGAGTCGGTAGTTGCTGTTCAATCCACTCGGCGATGAAATCTGCTACTGCTTGGGACTTGATGGCTTTCTTTGCCTCAAACTTGATATCAAGGGGAAGGAGTTCAATCGCCCATTTAGCCACTCGACCAGTTGCATCTCTGTTGTGCAGAATCTCCGACAATGGGGCGTCGCTGACGACTGTAATGGAATGGTCAGAGAAGTAATGAGCAACCTTCTTCGTGGTCATATAAATCCCATATACAAGCTTCTGATAATGAGGGTATCTTTGCTTTGATGGGGTCAACACTTCGGAAAGATAATATACTGGGTGCTGAACTTTGAAGGCTTTTCCTTCTTCTTCCCGCTCGACCGTAAGTACTGTACTGACGACTTGTCCTGTGGCTGCAATGTAAAGCAGCAAAGGCTCTTTGCTGATTGTGGCAACAAGCACCGGCTGGGTGGAGAGCAGAGCTTTTAGCTCTGCAAACGCTGCATCAGCTTCGAGAGTCCACTCGAACTTGTCCGACTTCTTCATCAGTCGGTAAAGAGGCAATGCCTATTCACCGAGATGAGAGATGAATCGACTTAAAGCATCCAAGCATCCAGTAAGCTTCTGGACATCGTGCACACGCACAGGGCGTTTCATTCGGAGTATAGTACCGAATTTTTCTGGGTTGGCGTCGATTCCTCGTTCGGAAACGAGAAAACCGAGTAACTTTCCGCCAGGAACTCCAAATGTGCAATTTGATGGATTAAGCTTGATATCATACCTCTTGAGGTTGGCAAATGTTTCAGCAAGTTCAGTCAACAGGTCGGAACCTTTCCGTGATTTGACCACAATATCATCCATGTATGCTTCCACATTCCGACTGATTTGAGTGAGCAAACACTTCTGAATCATCCACATGAACGTGGCTCCGGCATTCTTGAGGCCGAATGGCATGGTGACATAGCAGAAACACCTGAATGGAGTGATGAAATATGTTTTGATCTCGTCGGGCCCATATAAACGGATCTGATGGTAACCGGAATAGGCGTCTAAAAAAGACAACCACTCACATCCCGCAGTCGAGTCGACTATTTGGTCGATGCGGGGGAGAGGAAAATGATCTTTTGGGCAGGCCCGATTGATATGTTTGATGTCGATGCACATGCGAAGTGACTTGTCCTTCTTGGGGACCATGACAACATTGGCGAGCCACTTGGAGTGGTAAATCTCTCGGATAAACTCTGCTGCTAAGAGCCGAGCCACCTCCTCGCCAATGGCTTTTCTCTTCTGGACGGTGGACCGTCGAATATGTTCCTTGACAGGTTTCACCTTTGGGTCGACTCGTAGACGATGCTCAGCCAGCCCCCTGGGAACACCCGGCATGTCAGTAGGCTTCCATGCGAAGATGTCCCAGTTCTCACGGAGGAACTGGATGAGCGCTTCTTCCTATTTGGAGTCGAGTGTCATTTAGATATGAGTCGGAGGAGCACTGGGGTCGGTCGGGTGAATGTGAATCGGCTTTGTCTCACCGGACGACTGAAATGTTGATTCCGTAGCAGGCTTCTTGGCTCGCAACAAATCACTCGGATCTGTAGTTTTCTGGTATTCCTGCAGCTCTACCACTGCCATCTGAGCATCGGCGATCTTTGAGCCCTTCTGAAAGCACTCTTCTGCCTTCTTCCGATTGCCAGTAATGGTGATCACACCTTTGGGACCAGACATCTTCAATTTGAGGTACACATAACATGGTCGAGCCATGAAACATGCATAAGCTGGCCTGCCCAAAATAGCGTGATAGGCACTCTGGAAATCTACAACTTCAAACGTCAACTTTTCTTTGCGGTAATTCTTGGAATCACCGAAAACCACATCAAGAGCAATTTGGCCGAGTGACTCAGCCTTCTTTCCAGGAATGACTCCATGGAAACTCATGTTGCTGGTACTGAGTTTGGACATCAGAATGCCCATCCCTTTCAGCATCTCTGCATACAATATATTCATGCCACTGCCACCATCCATCAAGACTTTAGTCAGTCGAGTGCCTTCGACGACTGGGTCGACCACCAAAGCTTGCCTCCCAGGGGTGGCTATGTGTGTTGGATGATCGGACATGTCGAATGTGATGGCAGACTGAGACCATTTCAGATAACTGGGCGTCGCCGGAGCAACCATATTCACCTCTCGGTTTATAACTTTCAATCGACTTTTGCTTTCTACATCAGCAAAAATCATCAGGGTGGAATTGACCTGGGGGTATCCATCATCACTATCTTCTTTGTCTTCAATTTTTTACGACTCCTTCTCCTTATCTTGGACTGTTTCCCCTGGAACTGTTGGATCAGGAGCCGACATTGTCGAGTGGTATGTTTCGGGTAAATGAATTTACCCTCTTCATCTTTCTTCGTGTGGATGTGGCACGGCAAATCCATAACGTCATTCCCTTCCTTTTCCTTCACCTTCTTAGGGTTCCAAGACCCTTTGGGTTTCCCTTTAAACTTTCCTTGAGTCACGGCCAAGGCTTCTCCAGGAGCAGCTGTCTTGGCTTTCCGCTTCTGCTTCCGACTGGAGTTTCCTCCCCCGGTTTCATGAGCGGCTGACTTGTACTTGCCACTCCGGAGCCGATCCTCTTCTTCACCATTGGCATACTTGGTGGCAATCTCCATCATTTGACTCAGGGTCATGTCTCCGGTCCGACCGAATTTCAAACTTAGTTCTCTGTTCTTAACACCTTCCTTGAAGGCACATACCGCTTGGTGATCAGATACGTTTTCTACCGTGTGATGTAAAGTGATCCACCTCTGGATGTAATCCCTCAAAGTCTCATTCGACTTTTGCACACAAGATTGCAGCTCTGTCAACCCTGCTGGTCGCTTGCAAGTTCCTTCAAATGTTCTGACAAACACTTGGGCAATATCTTCCCAAGTGTAAATGCTGCTGGGTGCCAACTGATTCAGCCATCCTCTGGCCGAGCCCTCCAACATAAGAGGTAGGTGTTTCATGGCCACCTCATCATTGCCGCCGCCAATCTGAACAGCCATTCGGTAGTCCTCAAGCCAAGTATCAGGCTTGCACTCACCAGTGAACTTACTGACTCCAGTCGCCAACCTGAAGTTGGGAGGAATCACCGTGGCCCTGATGGCTCTGCTAAAACACTCTGGTCCTGAGACGTGAACTCTGCTGCTGGTGGTCACATCTCTGTCATGGCCTTCTCGGTGAGCTCTGTTCCTGTCGACCAAACCTTGAACGATAATGGATCTCGCATCAAAGCCTGGTTCTCTGGGGTCGACTGGAATCCTTCGCCCAACACTGTGCTGGCGTCTGTCATCCTGCTGTCGAGGAGCGTCTGATCCACTCCTTGGGGGAGGGGTGGGCACTCGACGTCGATCATTACGATCGAATCGGTGATCATACTGCTCACGGTTCTTGTACTGGTCATCACGCCGGCCTCCACGTTCCTCACGCCTCGGGGGCGATCTTGGACTATGGGCCGACTGGACTGAATTCGCAGCGACCGATCTGCTGTGAATCCTATTCTGTGACTGCGATACAGCTGAATTTTGATCTCCTGCTGCCCGGAGTAAATCTCTGATCTGTAGAAAACCTCTACCAGCCTCTGACTGGGAAGGCTGAATCGATTCTGCTATACGGGCTGCAGCTGCTAGATTCTGAATCGGAGTTTGATATACCTGAGTCGGTGGTGGAAAGAGTTGATGTCGACCGGAGTCTAGAACCCGTTTCCGCGCGCGCTCGTCGAGTGCTCGCTGGAGGTTCTCCAGTCGAGTGTGCTCAGCCAAGTTGGCCAAGCGCGCATCCTCTAAGGCACGAGCCTCGGGGGTTTCTCCAATGATAGGAGTGTGTAACGCATCCATGTTCCGGCGGCGAAGTTCTTCCCTCTGCAGCAAAGTGAGGGGATCGGGTTGATACTCTTCGTGGACCTGCGCCGGATCGCCTCCGCCGTCGCCTCCGTCGGCGCGGGGAAAGCCAGGCAGACTGCATGGTCCATTGACCATCAGAACCTCCACCGCTGGATCACTGCTGTCGCACTCGGATGCAGTCTCTACGAAGCCAGTCGACAGATCGAACAGGCAGTAGAGAGATTCGTCGGGCTCGATTGTCGCGACTTGGGGAGTGGCCGACTGGCGGGCCACCGCGTGTCTCACCCACCGCTGAAGCCTTGACTGACCGGAATGCTTGCGCCGGCCGGAAACAGGGAGGGAGGACGACACAGGGGTCGACCGATACTGGGTCGACGGCTGCCGTAGGAGGCCGCGGACGCACGCGCGAAAGTGCGTCGCCCCGCGGACGGGAAGCGCGTCGACGTCGAGTGGAGCTTCCTGAAGCCAAGCGGAGTCGTCGGCGATGAACGTGAGCGCGCCGAGACGGATCTCGCGGCCCTCAACCAAAACTCCACCTGAAACCATGACGAAGGAGATCGTAAAAATCCCAACTTATCCAATAAATCGCTAATACACCTGCCCCATGGTGGGCGCCAACTGTCGTGGTTCTAAGTCCGACAGTAGAATAGGGGGGTAGGAATGGAGAGGCAAGATCCTAGCTATGGAGTAGTTGTATATGCAAGATATTTACGAGTTCAGGCCCTTCTCGGGAGAAGTAACAGCCCTACGTCTCGGAGCCCGGAGGCGGTCGACTGTATTATGTGTGTATAAGTTACAGGGGTGCCAACCCTTTACACTGAGGAGGGGGTGGCTTATATAGAGTTCGCCAGACCCCTCTAGCCCTCAATTATGCAGGGATTAAAGTACATTAAGACCGGGGGTTACTAGTAGCGCCCCACATAAAGTGCTATGATGACCATAAAAGCTACTTAATGTCCGACCGTTTGTATGCGGACTGACTTTAGATCTCCTGGCGGTCGAGTAGTTGGCTTCATGGTCGAGTGTCTTCAAGTCCGTCGAGTGGAACCCGTCCAGGTCGACTGAAAGGTTGTTTCTTCTAGAGATGTCCTTGGGGAGGGTATCTTGGACAGGTCCATGACCCTACCCTAGATACATGGCTTCATCAGCCGGCGCCAAAAAATCGGCCCAGTCGCGCCCCAAAGGGTCCAGTTTTCACTGGCTCAGGCCGAAATTGGCGCCGGCCGACCCAACCCGAACCCGGCGCGCTGGGGGACGCTCGGGGGTGCCGGACGAATCGTTTTTGGCGCGAAGAGCCGCGGGCCCCCCTTGCCAGCGACTCGACTCTCTTCTCGCCGCTTCGTCGTCCTCATCGCCTCGTTTCCCGCGGCGAATCAATGCCAAAGCTACGCGCGCTGCCGCGCCGGTCAGCCTCCATTGATGCCTCGCGGGCGGCGCAGTGAAGGCGGGGCGACGCGCGTCCCCTTGCCTGCCACGCGTAACGCGGCAGCCACGCGTACTACGCGGCGCCTCCGCCTATATGAGCCGACCCCAGTGCGCCGGAGACAAAGCACAGATCCTCCACCGCCGACGCGCCCCATTTCTCCCCCTTCCTCCCCTCCTCTCGTCGTCTCCAGTTCAGAAGAATGGTCGAGCGCTTCCCAGGCGACGGTGCGGCGGCGAATGGCTTCGACCGCCGCCATCTTCACGAGGATGAGGCTCGCCTCCTTTTCGAGGCCGAGTACCCGGCCCCGCCGGACATGCGGGTGCCCGGGGCGTGGAGGATCAGCGCCGGCGGCGTGCCGGTGCCACCACCACCTACCGGGGCGGCGCTGCGTGCGGAGATCACACGTATCCGCGCGTCCCTGCCGCGGGCGGCGAGGGAAGGCCCGCGGTACACCCCCGACAGCCCGCTCTGGGAGCCCTATACTTCCGCCGCCGCCACGCCGAACAGCTCGAGGCGACGAGCGACGTCGTGCCCTCCAGCAGGCTCAACTCCGAGGGCCGGCGCCGGTAGTGGGGCATGTCCGGCCGCATGTTGGAGGCCGTCCTCGAGTACATAGAGGGCGGCAACACGCCGCGCCTCGAGTACCCCGCTCCCCCGTCCTTCTCTCGCCGACGTGGGAGCTCGTGGACGCCGAGGCGCATGGAGCGGCCCGGGGCGTCCTCCTCCTCGTCCCGCCGCTCGTCCGGCTCTCCCTGCCTCCACTCCGTCAAGCCGGAGCCCCAGGACACGCCTGTCAGCGCACGCACCCGCAGCTCCTGCGTCCGCATCAACA
>CAJFDF010000747.1:45912-60769 GCA_904067115.1 Aegilops sharonensis
AGTACGAGGAGATAGCCCGACGCGGCTTCTCCGACGAGGACGCCCTGCAGTGGGCGCTAGACGACTACCTCCGCGACGAGATGGTCCAGTAGCGTCGGGCCCTGGAGAGATAGAAGCCCGCATACGTGGGCGCGAGGACGAGCACGGCGTAGTGAACCTCGACAGCGACGACGAGGAGGACGCCCCCGGACCGTCCAACCCGCCGCGCCAACCGGGGGAGGGATGCAGCAGGGACGGCGGCTGCGGAGGCGGCGACGGCGGCTGCGGAGGCGGCGGCGACGACGACGATGACGGCGACGGCGACTACACGCGGTTCTACAGCCTCCTCGGCATGTAGAACTGCAAGGGCGGGCGGTGGGCGGCGAGGCAGACGGCGAGGAGCGGCGATGGAGATGGCGAGGAGCAGCCCCTAGTAGTTTTTTTGGTAAAATATGTTTAAGTTCGAACGAACTCGCCAAAGTTTGCGTTGAATTTGCGCCGTGTTTGCGCCGTATTTAAGTTTTTCAAAAAAACATGGGGGCTGCGACTGGGGGGGCATCACGCCCCCAGCGCGCGGTTTAGCGCCGGTGCCCCCGGGGGCAATTTTTAGCCCCTCCTGGGGGGCCAACGGCTGGAGATGCTCTTAGAAGAACACCTCGAGAGGGGGAAAGCACATAAGCACACCTCGAGAGGAGGAAAGCACCACAAAAAATCTTATATTTACTAATTGGAGGCACCATACGAGCCTCCACGTTAATCCTAGAAAAACTAACTAATTAACCGTTGGATCTGTAATTTAGAAATCTTTAGCCATTGGATATACGTAATACACAGATAGAGTCCCCAAGGACCACGTCTCAGTTCTGTAGAAGAAAAAATAGTGTTTCTCTTCCCCACGTACAAATACCCAGCTGAGAGAGAAAGAGTCCTCAATTCCCACGTCTAAGTTTTAATAAAATAAAAATAATGTGCCAAACAAGGCCATGTACAAATACGAGGACATCAGACACGTAAAAAAACTACTCCAGCCTCACGTCCCCCGGCTAAAAAAACACTCTCCAACATGCACGTCTAACTTTTGTGAAAATAAAAGCAATGTGGCAAACAAATATGTGTACAAATATGAAGATCTCACGCAAGTGAATAAAAAGTTGCCAGGCCTCTCATTAAAAAGAGTCGACATCTCAATCCCCAGAAAATGAAAATTCATGCACGTACAAAAAAGTTGGACCTCAAGCCTCATGGCCAGATTTTAAAAAAAAATATGTAGCGGTCGGATATTTTGTCGGCTCCATAGAGTATACTCAGAGCCGTACTCAGAGATCATATGTTGCCCAGTCTGTGGCGCAACCAACATTGACGACAAAGTCTAAATTTTTGGGCAGTAATCTGCATACTCAGAGCCGTACTCAGAGATCATATGCTGGCCAGTCCGTGGCGCAACTAACATTGACGACAAAGTCTAAATCCTTGGGCAGTAATCTACATGTCTTTGACAGTTGATCCCAATACTTCCGCTTGGTCCCTCTGCTCCCCTCTTTGGCGTGAGTTATCCTCCAATTTTCACTTGATAAAAGTGGGGAAAAGCTTGGAGGTCAAAGAAACCAAATCAACTGATTTTATGTGCCTCAGATTTACAGATATCTGAAAATAAGATGCTTCTTTTGTGGCTTTCTATTCATTTTTATCTAATGTTAATCTTCTACGCAATTTAAATATATGAAGAAAAAATAGTGTTTCTCTTCCCCACGTACAAATCCCCAGCTGAGAGAGAAAGAGTCCTCAATTCCCACGTCTAAGTTCTAATAAAATAAAAATAATGTGCCAAACAAGGACATGTACAAATACGAGGACATCAGGCACGTAAAAAAATTACTCCAGCCTCACGTTGCCCGGCTAAAAAAACACTCTCCAACATGCACGTCTAACATTTGTGAAAATAAAAGCAATGTGGCAAACAAATACGTGTACAAATATGAAGATCTCACGCAAGTGAATAAAAAGTTGCCAAGCCTCTCATTAAAAAGAGTCGACATCTCAATCCCCAGAAAATGAAAATTCATGCACGTACAAAAAAGTTGGACCTCAAGCCTCATGGCCAGATTTTGAAAACAAATATGTAGAGGTCGGATATTTTGTCGGCTCCATAGAGTATACTCAGAGCCGTACTCAGAGATCATATGTTGCCCAGTCTGTGGCGCAACCAACATTGACGACAAAGTTTAAATCCTTGAGGAGTAATCTGCATACTTAGAGCCGTACTCAGAGATCATATGCTGGCCGTTCCGTGGCGCAACCAACATTGATGACAAAGTCTAAATCCTTGGGCAGTAATCTACATGTCTTTGACAGTTGATCCCAATACTTCCGCTTGGTCCCTCTGCTCCCCTCTTTGACGTGAGTTATCCTCCAATTTCAACTTGATAAAAGTGGGGAAAAGCTTGCAAGTCAAAGGAACCAAATTAACTGATTTTATGTGCCTCAGATTTACAGATATCTAAAAATAAGATGCTTCTTTTGTGGCTTTCTATTCATTTTTATCTAATGTTAATCTTCTATGCAATTTAAATATATGAAGGTGTGATTTAACTTTCTATTTACACAGCTTTCTCACTTTTAGATTAACCGACATGCATAGTGTAGTGGACGATGTTGCATCACAAATATTATTGCTTCATTTATAGCTCCATTAGAACTAATTAGTGCATGGTATGCATCTCCCTTGGGCATTAAACGTATCATTTTCTTTCTAAAAGATTAGTTCATTTATGTTCTACTTTCACATTACGTAGTGCAGGAATATCATGAAAATTCATTCACGTACAAAAAATAAGGGACCTCAAGCCTCATGGAAAAAAAAGAGAGTTTATGCTTGATTTTGAAAAAAGAAGGGTAGTGGCGGGATATGTTGCCAGCGCCATAGAAGTATACCCAGAGCCATACTAAGAGATCATATGCTGGCCAATCTGTGGCAAAAAATATTGACATTAAGATTCTAACACCTTAAACATGGCACCCAATAAATCAATGTGTGTTTGGTACCATTTCTTATGAATATTTTTCATGCTAAGATTATTTTGCATGTTTTCAATACTAATATCAGAGATTATAGTTCCCATTAATTTAAAATGTCAATAAATATTGAATGACATTGGTACTTCTATTGTTGCATCTCTCCCTAATTAACTAGCCCGTGCTGCAGCACGGGTTGATGACTAGTATAACCATAGTTGTGGTAAAGTGCTTGTAGTCGTTGCTAGGTGGTCTACGGACGTAGGCGTAATTTTTTACTTATGATGTTATTTGTATTATATTACTTAACGTGGTGTCCACCGGCCCAACATCGTGGCATGCATCCGCCATGGACGAGCCGTTCGACAGGCCGCCGGCGACGAGCTTCTTCTGCGAGGTCAAGGAAAAGAGGTCGTCGCTGCTACGTCGTGCTGGTTGTTGTTGCCGACCTTAGCTCTCTCTCGTCTACCTGAACCCTCTCGCACAAACGATAAGAGGAAGGAGATAGGAACAAGAAGACACAGTGGACTTGGTTGTTTTCTGGCGCACATACGCCGCCGCACGAACGGCACACTTCCTTGAGAACGAACTCCAGCCAATCTGTTAGAACGTACAGGGGGTTTTTATACCTGAGATACTCCAGGGCACGCACCCACGATCTCCCCATGCAGAGCACCAGGGTCTGCCCGCTCTATCCGCTGCGCAAGACATGCACAAACACGTCCAGTTCACGGTGAACCCGCAACGAACCTCACTCAGCGCGCCCTCCTCGCTCGCCAACAGATTGACTACACACACGCCACACACACGCGCGCACACACACCCGAGCCCGCCACGGTTGGACCCGACGCGGCCACCGCACGCCACGCTCCCGATCCGTCCGCCGTGCACACACGCACGCCCGACGCGATCGCCGTGGCTTATGCGCAACACTCACCTCCCTAAGCCACAAACTACAGCAGGTGAGTCCATCGTCGTCGATGTCGCCATGGCTGCCGCACCGCACCGCTGCGGCCTCCGCCGCGCCGTCGACGTCGTTGTAGCCACCACCGCCCTGACGTCACTGCCAAGCCTGCCACCGTGCCGCCATGCCCTTCGTGCGCAGTCCCCACGTCCCCGCGCTCCCGGCCCGTGCTCCCGCCGCGCACGTACGCGGTCTGCGCAACCATGTCCAGCGTCTCGACGCGGTCCACTCCCGCGGTCCCGACGCGCCCGACGTGTCCGGTGCGCACCCTAACACGCACCGGTTGCGCCCGGCTCGCCGCCGCGCTTATTGCCCTTGCACCGCTGCGCCGTCAACCGCAGCGCAGCGCCTCCACGGTTGTTGCGCCGAGCCGCCGCAGCCTCTGCGCCACCATGCAGGTCCTCCGTGGCCTCCTCGTCTCCGCGATCGCCGCTGCTCATTGCACGCACGGCATCATCGTGCATGGCCGCGCCTCAGCCGATGCGTCCATGTCCGCCGCGCTCGCCGTGGACGCATCCTCCATCTCCGCCGCGCTCGCCGTGCGCGCCACGGACACGGCTGCACGCCACGGCCGCCCCCCGAACCTGGCTCTGTATACCAATTGTTGTTGCCGACCCTAGCTCTCTCTCGTCTACCTGAACCCTCTCGCACAAACGATCAGAGGAAGGAGATAGGAACAAGAAGATATAGTGGACTTGGTTGTTTACTGGCGCACATACGCCGCCGCACGAACGGCACACTTTCTTGAGCACGAACTCCAGCCAATCAGTTACAACGTACAGGGGTTTTTTATACCCGAGATACTCCAGGGCACGCACCCACGCTCTCCCCCATGCAGAGCACCAGTGTCTGCCCGCTCTATCCGCTGCGCAAGACATGCACGAACACGTCCAGTTCGCGATGAGCCCGCAACGAACGCCACTCAGCGCGCCCTCCTCGCTTGCCAACAGATTGACTACACACACGCCACACACACATGCGCACACACACCCGAGCCCGCCACGGTTGGACCCGACGCGGCCACCGCACGCCACTCTCCCGATCCGTCCCACGTGCACACACGCACGCCCGACGCGATCACCGTGGCTTATGCCCAACACCGGTTGGCCGCCGCCGTCGAGGCCCTTGGACGTGGCCGCCATAGACGCCAGGAAAATAAAGAAAACCCTAGTCCCACGTACCTATTAGAGCGATGAAGTATGTACGTACGTGCGTGGGGTTCTGGAATCGGGAATCAGCTGTTGGGATTGAGATAAGACGTGAAATGGGATTAGGGTGCTCTGAGATTATCGATGCCACATATCGCTCATCCGATAGGGTCTCACAAGCTGGTCTATGAGACCCGGTCTCATACAAAAATTTTCCTAATAGCTCTCATAGATGACCTATTAAGTCTTATCAATGATTTATTACCTCATTTAATCTATGCCCTTAGATTTTAAACGTTGGACCGCCAATAATAGTTGGGACCAGCTTAAAACTTGCCTGGCGTCTTAGCGGAAGGAAGCGACAATAAAATTTGTAGTTGCTATTAATAATATGCGGTACGTTGAAGGAAATAAGATGTAAAACTTTTGACAAGGGAGGGGCGATGACGTCTTGTAGTCATTGTTAGGTGGTCTATGGACGTAGATGAAATTTATTACTTATGGTGTTCTTTGTATTATATTACTTGTTGATAAATAAATCAAAAGTTTTTTGAAAAAATCTTTTTGTAAATAATAAAAGAGAAAATAAAAATAAAATTTGTAGTTGCTATCAACAATCCGTGGTATGATCAAGGAAAAAATATGTAAACTTTTTGACGAGGGAGGGGCGATGGCTGCGGCGTGCTAGAGTGCTTGTAGTCGTTGCTAGATGGTCTACAAACGTAGGTGTAACTTTTTTTTTACTTATGGTGTTCTTTGTATTATATTACTTCACAGTTGATAAATGGATCAAAAGATTTTTGTAAAAAATATCTTATTGTGAAGAATAAAACAGAAAAAAAAACTAAAATTTCCCGTTGCTATTAATAATTTGTGGTACTATGAAGAAAAAAGATGTAAATTTTTTAAAGGGAATGGGCGATGACGGGCTGACGGCGACACGCTACAGTGCTTGTAGTCGTCGCAGCCTAGATGCAATTTTTAGTTATGGTTTTCTTTGTTTTACTTGTCATTTTTTCGAAACAACAATCTTATTGTAAAGAAAAAAATAGAAAAGAAAGAATTACTTGCATATCAAGTAAGAACGAAGTGGCTTTGTCCATGGTGCAATAACTACCATAATCTCAGGGGTCGAGGAGGTTTCTTCGAACGTCAAGCCCCCACTATAACCTCGTCAACCTCTACGGCTGGGAGGATGATCAATTCTTGTGTGGGCTTCTCTGGTTGCTTGCTTGGCTCGGTGTCTCCTTGCCATTTAACAAACTGTTTGAACAATTGTTCCATGCCGAGCACCCATCCTTGCCAGTATGTTCGTGGCTTGGTTGCTTTCGTCGAGGACATAGTTAGATTCTAAGCGCTCAAATCAAGCTGACATGATTATGATCGTGTTGTGATACACAGTCATCTTTGGGTCCTTTGAGTCAAATCACCGTTTATCTAAGAGATTGCGAGGTTGGAGTCACCTCGGACCTGAAGACGCCTTATGCCCATGGAGATGGCCATCTGAAGTCCATGAACAAGTGCTTCGTACTTCGCCCCCTTGTTGGAGTTGCTATACATGATCTGGATCACATACTTCACGGTGTCGCTGGTGGGTGAGGTGAGGATTACCCCAACCCCCCAGTCCAACGAGCATTTTGGAGCCGTCAAAATACATCACATAATGGGTATAAGCTGCATGCTCTCTAGGTAGCTCGGCCTCTGTCCATTCTGTGAAGAAGTGGCCCAACACTTGGGATTTAATAGCCTGACGTGGTCGATAGATAACCCCGAAAAGGAGGAGCTCAACTATATTACCTAGTTTCTACTGATAATTGGAGCAGTGTCCAAAATAGATTAATGTAAAACAAGTTTCTCCCCTCAAAAGTTATATATACAACAAGTTCTCTATGTAATGCACTTCTGCTTTTCTGCTATAGTTTTGGACAACTCTAAATATCACTATAACTGTTATCGAGGAACCATTTATCTGGCCTACCCTGTAGGTCTATTGGAACTAAGACCTATATATTTTTTAATGTTCGAAGGAGAACTGCCAAGTCCATTTATCAGAAAGAGGTATTAGAAGAACACCTCGAGAGGAGGAAAGCACAGAAGAACACCTCGAGAGGAGGAAAGCGCCACAAAAAATATAACCATAGTCGTGGTGAAGTGCTTGTAGTCATTGCTAGGTGGTCTACGGACGTAGGCGTAATTTTTTACTCATGGTGTTCTTTGTATTATATTACTTAACAGTTGATAAATACTCCTAGATCCGAAGTTTTTTTTGAAAAAGATCTTTCTGTAAAGAATAAAAGAGAAAATAAAAATAAATTTTGTAGTTGCTATTATTAATCCGTGGTACGATGAAGGAAAAAATATGTAATTTTTTGACGAGGGAAGGGCGATGGCGGCGGCGTTGGTGTAATTTTTTACTTGACAGTTGATAATTAGATCAGTAGTTTTTTGTAAAGAGATTTTATTGTGTAGAATAAAAAAGAAGAAAAAATTGCAGTTGCTATTAAAAATTTGTGGTACAATAAGTTATCTATTTAATGCACTTCTGTTTTCCTGCTATAGTTTTGAACAACTCTAAATATCATTATAACTGTTATTGAGGAACCATTTATCTGGCCCACCCTGTAGGTCTACTGGAACTAAGACCTATATATTATTTAATGTTGGAAGGAGAACTGCCAAGTCCATTGATCAGAAAGAGGTATTAGAAGAACACCTCGAGAGGGGGAAAGCACATAAGAACACCTCGAGAGGAGGAAAGCACCACCAAAAATATAACCATAGTTGTGGTAAAGTGCTTGTAGTCGTTGCTAGGTGGTCTACGGACGTAGGTGTAATTGTTTACTCCCTCCGGTCCTTTTTACTCTGCATATTAGGTTTGTCTGAAGTCAATCTCATCCAACTTTGACCAAGTTTATATAAAAAATTATTGACATTTACATAACAACACCAATATCATTAGATTCGTCTCGGAATATATTTTCATATTATATTTATTAGATATTATAGATGGTAATAATTTCTAATATAAATTTGGTCAAACTTAGCTAAGTTTGACTTTCGGCAAAACCAATGTGTAGAGTAAAAAGGACCGGAGGGAGTACTTATGGTGTTCTTTGTATTATATTACTTAACAGTTGATAAATACTCCTAGATCCGAAGTTTTTTTGAGAAAGATCTTTTTGTAAAGAATAAAAGAGAAAATAGAAATAAATTTTGTAGTTGCTATTATTAATCCGTGGTACAATGAAGGAAAAAATATGTAATTTTTTTAACGAGGGAAGGGCGATGGCGACGCTGTTCGTGTAATTTTTTACTTGACAGTTGATAAATAGATCAGGAGTTTTTTGTAAAAAGATCTTATTGTGAAGAATAAAAAAGAAAAAAAATTACAGTTGCTATTAATAATTTGTGGTACAATGAAGGAAAAAAATGTGAACAACAAAAGACTTACACATAACTTGTTAGCGCTAGTATAAGCTGGCTCATTTCTGCGTCGTCGGCGCCTCAGCAAACCCGATCGACCAGCTAAGCTAGCTACAGCTCATCCGTGATTGGTTCCTAGGCCGACACAAAGCACAGGAACAGGCTATTTAAGCTGGCCAGATTCCTTCCCCGAGAGCGGTGTGGGACTAAAAAACGTGAAACCGTCGCTTGCTTGCTCACGGTCCACCAGCAGCTTGGCTGGGCCGCCGTCGTCTTCGGCCCACCTGGTTAGTTAATCGCGAGGAGAAAAAAAAAGGCCAAGCACGACCGCGCGAGCGAACTGACTCGTCGCCGTCAACCGATTCCGATTCGGCAAGCCATATATTTATTACTAGTACTACTCTTCGTACATAGACTGGTCACGCTGGAGTATAAATTGAGTGCTCCTTTATAGTAATATTTATTACTAGTACTACTCTGCCTTACGCTTGAACTATCTTAGAATCTCTAGATCTAGAACCGTTTCACTTTTGTGAAATTTTCAGAGTTCTTTTGCAGCCTAAAACTGATAAATCAGATGATGACACGTGCTATTTGTTTGGGATACTGAGGGGTACGAGATCTTGGGAGGTACATAGCGATTGCAGTTGATGTAGTATGCGACATTCTCTTTGTAGTCCGTTTGGTGTACATGCGGGCTTTTTGGATCGACATGCATGCAATTCTGGATTGGCTAGGTGCATGTGGTGGGCCTGGCGCTTAACCGCCCCATATTGTGGACGTGGCTAGCTTTGGTATCCTTTTTTAATGCATGATCTGTTGGAAGTTTCCTAATACGGCGGATGGGTGCGCGTCATTTGGTTTTCTATGTGCTAGCCTGCGATAATACCGCCACGTCGCCAACTTTTTCACACAGGTTGCCTCATGCGCGGTTGTTCAGTCGGCGCCGCTTAGATCGTGTTTTCTGGACGCCGCTGTTATACATGGTTCTGGTTGTCTCCCACTGTTTCTCTCCCTGTTTCTGGTCCTATAAATACGTGTTTCTCCTCATTGCTTTCCTTCGTGCTTCAGATCGTGGTCTTTACCCAATAGTGGTTCTTGGATTAATGGCTCGCGGTAGTTCTGGCCGAAGCGGCCTTCGCCATCCGGGGCGTCCTCCAGGAATCCGTGGGGCTGTTATTGGTCGTAGACGAGGTCGTGATGCATCCATGGCGGAAGGTGCTCTTGGTGGCCGCCCATCAAATGATCAGTTATTGCATTGGGGTCGTTGTACTGGTTGTCATCCCACTGGCCTTGCACCTGCTGGTAGGTTTGGCTTAACCGGTGCCCTTCTGTCAGTGTTCTTTGCATATTCAATGTATAATTATATGTTTGTTTGGTCGTTCTCTGTAGGGGCTAGAGCTCAGAGTTCGTCCGCTGGTGATTTGCGCCGTCGGCGTCAAGAAATTCGCTTGGGAAAGCGTCCTATTGATTTTGTTGCCGGTGAGTTCATGCAACTACCTCTGTGCTTCCATGATCGCGTGCATGCAGCTTTGAATTGATGTGACTGCATGCATGTGTATGGTTGGGCACTTTTCCACTGGCTTTCATTATATTTCTTGTAATAAAAAATGTTGTTGGGTGCTCTGTCGATGGATTAGCAGTTCGTGCGACCTGGCTTTCTTGTGATTAAGCAGTGCGTGCATGCAATTGTGTAGTCTGATGTGACAGCGTGCATGTGCTTGCTTTCCTTATAATTTATTAATTCGTGTTATCTGCTTGCAAGTAAGTTATTGGTCGACTGTTCTAATCTATGCTCTCACTTATTTATAAATATTGTTTTTCTTGCGTGTAGGTAATTCTTCATCTGCATCTGGTGATCAGGCCGCCGCGGAATTTGCTGTTGATCCTACTGTTGGTAGTCCGACTGTGTTTCCTGGTATTATTTTATCCTGGTTGTCCATGGTGGAGGTTAGGTTTTGCTTGGTTCATGATTTATATTTTTTAGGAGGTTCTTCGTATATGTCTGTCGGTCCGGCTACTCAGCAGCTAGCTCTGCCTTGCGTTGATGATCCAGGTTTGTTGTTTTTTTTACAAATTTGTTTGTTTGATCTTTTGAATTTATTTCATTCTTTGCCTTTTCATTTTTCTTGGTAGGAACAGACGCTGGTGGTACTGAAGAAGGTCTCTTCGAAGGTTCGAGCCTTGGACTTGGCCAATTTGGTGTTTCATTCATAGTTAATCGACCACGCGTGGTTCCACTGCGCAATCTGGATTCGTCCTATCGGCCTACTCCATTGGGTAAGTCTGCGTTGATGATATTTTCTGTGTTTTATGTGTGTTCTATAGTTAAAATTTTGTTCACTATCTTGGTTCAAGTACTGGCTACTCCGGTTATGGAACATCCTGATATATTGCGTAATCGTCGCAAGCGGAGGTTGATACGGAGTTACCAGTCAGGAAGGAAGAAAGGTTTGTTATGTATTCTTTTTGTGCTGTTTTATTACGTGTTTAATGTCTTCCTTATTTATTGGTTACATGTTTATTATCATTGTAGTTCGGGGGATGGAACCTCCTTTACCAAAGGAGTATATTTTTTCCTTAAAAGTATATTTGTTTAATATATGTGCTTCGCTGATTTTTCTTTTTGTATTTAGTTTCCATTTTTACTTTTTTTCTTCATTTTTCATTGTTGAAATTTTACAATTCATCTTGTGAGTTATTGCAGCTACATCTAGAGGTCGTTCCTATTATGGTGGGCCAGAATTTAGTTGCCAGAGGTGTGGGGCTTTCTACTGGTTTCGTGAAGGATCCAGGTACCATGCAGACGCAAATGCTCACCAGCCTATTTTATACAGGTTGTTGTCGTGGTGGCAAAGTTTCGTTGCCTAAGTTTGCTGATTGGCCATCTCCATTGGATGGCTTAATGCGGTTTGATGGAGATGGAATTTCCAGTCGGGTTATGCGGTTGATTAGACAGTATAATTCTATGTTTTGTTTCACATCATTGGGTGCTCAAATTGATCACAATATCAATATTGGTGGTGCTCCTTATGTGTTCAAAATGAATGGAGTGGTGTACCATCGTATTGGTTCACTTCTACCCGTTGGAGGCTCTTCTCCCAAATTTGCGCAGTTATATATGGTGGACTCTGCTGATGAGGTCAGGAGCAGAATTAATGTATTTGATCGAGAAGGAAATGGTTCTCTTGAGCCTGATCCTGAAATTGTGTCGGCCCTCATTCAAATGTTGAACATGCATCACCGTTTGGTCCATAAATTTAGAATTTCTCGGCAAAGTTTGTGCAGTCCTGATGTGTCCAAGGTGTCTATACGTTTTCTGGGTGATGATGGCGGTCCTCATGGTACACGTTTTTCTGGACCTACTGCTTCAGAGGTTGCTGCACTTATAATGGGTGACTTGAGTCCTGAATGTAGGAAGTTTGATGTTGTTGCCGAAACACATTCTGGTCGATTGAAGCATATATCTGCTCTCAATTGTAATCTCATGGCCTTGCANGAGGTCGTTCCTATTATGGTGGGCCAGAATTTAGTTGCCAGAGGTGTGGGGCTTTCTACTGGTTTCGTGAAGGATCCAGGTACCATGCAGACGCAAATGCTCACCAGCCTATTTTATACAGGTTGTTGTCGTGGTGGCAAAGTTTCGTTGCCTAAGTTTGCTGATTGGCCATCTCCATTGGATGGCTTAATGCGGTTTGATGGAGATGGAATTTCCAGTCGGGTTATTCGGTTGATTAGACAGTATAATTCTATGTTTTGTTTCACATCATTGGGTGCTCAAATTGATCACAATATCAATATTGGTGGTGCTCCTTATGTGTTCAAAATGAATGGAGTGGTGTACCATCGTATTGGTTCACTTCTACCCGTTGGAGGCTCTTCTCCCAAATTTGCGCAGTTATATATGGTGGACTCCCCTGATGAGGTCAGGAGCAGAATTAATGTATTTGATCGAGAAGGAAATGGTTCTCTTGAGCCTGATCCTGAAATTGTGTCGGCCCTCATTCAAATGTTGAACATGCATCACCGTTTGGTCCATAAATTTAGAATTGCTCGGCAAAGTTTGTGCAGTCCTGATGTGTCCAAGGTGTCTATACGTTTTCTGGGTGATGATGGCGGTCCTCATGGTACACGTTTTTCTGGACCTACTGCTTCAGAGGTTGCTGCACTTATAATGGGTGACTTGAGTCCTGAATGTAGGAAGTTTGATGTTGTTGCCGAAACACATTCTGGTCGATTGAAGCATATATCTGCTCTCAATTGTAATCTCATGGCCTTGCAATACCCTATTCTCTTTCCATATGGGGATAAGAGTTATCATCTGGGGATCAAATATGTTGATACTAATGTTCATCGTGCCACAGTGAGTGCAAGTGTGCCAACTGTTGATCAGTTGGATGATTATAATGATGATGATGATGATGATGATGATGATGATGATGATGATGATGATGATGATGATGATGATGATGATGATGATGGTAATACTATTGTTTCCCAAGATGTTAGAGCTTCCCGTGGAGAAGTTACTATGTTGGAGTACTACAATTACTATTTTCATTACCGTGAAGGTGAGGTGAACCCATATACAAGTTGTGGTCGTCTAAGCCAACAAGTGGCCGTTAATGCATACTCGTGCGCGGAATCTGATCGTTTGGAGTACCATTTCCGGAAGCAAGATAAACTTCGTTCAGAGACTTATCAAGGTATATCTGATGCAATGGGTGAAGGTAATTCTACAGGAAAAAATATTGGTGTTCAGTTCATATTGCATGGCAGTTTCACTGGTGGCCGACGTTACATGTTGCTAAATTATCATGATGGAATGGCCATATGTCGTGAGTATGGTGCTCCCGATCTATTTGTTACGTTCACATGCAATCCTAAGTGGCAAGAGATTGCCGATGCTCTTGCTACTGAGCCTGGACAGAGTGCTGCTGATCGGCCAGACATTACTACTCGAGTATTTAATATGAAGTTTGATGAATTTTTGGATGGTGTGAAAGATGGTTCTTCATTTGGTCCTGTTCAAGCATATACGTTTTGGTGGTATTTTGTATTGATCATACATTACTGTTTACATATTGTTGCATGTTAGATGTTAACATGATGGGTCACCTTTTTTTACAGATTTGTACGTTGTGGAGTTCCAGGAAAGGGGTCTTCCGCACACACATACATTGGTATGGTTGAAGGATGATACTAAAGATCCTTCGCCTTCATTTATAGATGGTCTTATCCGTGCAGAACTACCAGATCCATTGGTTGATCCTTTGGGTTATGCACTTATGCTCTTGTGGATGAGTTTATGGTACATGGACCGTGCGGAATGTACAATACTAAATGTGCTTGCATGAAGAACAATTGTTGTTCCAAGCGTTTTCCCAAGGCATTTAGTGATGAAACAATGGTTGACCATGTCGGATTTCCTGTCTATCGAAGGCGTGACAATGGACGTTATGTGCTTAGGCAAAAAGATTCTCTTCGTTTGGGAAACCAATGGGTTGTTCCATATAATATGAAATTATTGAAGAAATTTGATGCCCATATAAATGTGGAATGGTGTAACAAGACCAATTTGTTGAAGTATTTATTTAAATATCTCACAAAGGGCGATGACGTGGTTTGAATGCGTGTTGATGTTGACAATAGGCCAAGGGGTATTTTTACGGTTCCCTTTCCTACTGGCAAAAACGAGATCAATGACTATGTCAGATGCAGGTGCGTATTTCTAGGTGGTTAATTTGTTTTTTCGATGCAGGTGCTTATGGTAGATGTACTTCTTCATTCTATTAATTATTTTGTACTTTGTAGGTATCTTTCTGCATGTGAAGCTTTTTGGAGGATGTTTGCATATAGTATCCATGGTTGCGAACCTTCAGTCGAGATATTAATTGTACATCTCCCTAATATGAATCGAGTCATATTTTCTGAAAGAGATGAACTGGGAAATGTGCTAAATAATCCGTCGGCTTTGAAGACTATGCTAACGGAGTGGTTTGTTACAAATCAGAAATATAGATCAGCCAGATCATTGACATATCTCGATTTTCCAAGTGAATGGGTTTGGAATAGAAGTGATAAGATGTGGACAAAGAGGAAGCATAAAACAAAGCTTGGTAGCAAGATTGGACGCATTTATCATGTGCATCCAGGAACTGGTGAATTGTTTTTCCTTCGGATGTTGCTTATGATTGTTCCTGGTGCAACCTGCTTTGAGGATTTAAGAAGGCATAATGGTCGACTTTATGATACTTTTAAGGAGGCGTGTCAATCAAGGGGTTTAGTAGGAGATGACAACGAGTGGTTTAAACTTTTTGATGAAGCTATC
>CAJFDF010000750.1:30997-43650 GCA_904067115.1 Aegilops sharonensis
TTACTTCTTGGAGAGTGGTGTCTCCTAGATTGGCTAGGTGTCACTTGGGAGCCTCCGACAAGATTGTGGAGTTGAACCAAGGAGTTTGTAAGGGCAAGGAGATCGCCTACTTCGTGAAGATCTACCGCTAGTGAGGCAAGTCCTTCGTGGGCGACGGCCATGGTGGGATAGACAAGGTTGCTTCTTCGTGGACCCTTCGTGGGTGGAGCCCTCTGTGGACTCACGCAACCGTTACCCTTCGTGGGTTGAAGTCTCCATCAACGTGGATGTACGATAGCACCACCTATCGGAACCACGCCAAAAACATCCGTGTCTCCAAATTGCGTTTGAATCCTCCAATCCCTTCCTTTACATTCTTGCAAGTTGCATGCTTTATTTTCCGCTGCTCATATACTCTTTGCATGCTTGCTTGCTATATGTTGTGAATGTTAAACTTGTGCCTAAACTCCACTCAAACTTTAAAGAAACTTAAAAACTGCAACTTTGGTACTTAGTGTCTAATCACCCCCTCTAGACACCTCTTCTCAAGGTCCTACACATGGATAATTCTTAAACCTCTTAAGTAATGAAGTGTTTTCTATCAAAAAATGTGGCTGGATGGTTACGAGGGTGTTTGTACAATGGTCCCATAAAGGTGAAATGTTTTTTCAATGAGAGATGATGTTCCCATGATAGCAACACACGCATTGTTATTTTATCAATCTCAAGATATGTTGACTACGTATTAGTAAGGGCATCTTCAAGGCGAACCCTTAAACCGCCCACATAAGTCTGGATCACGCGGTACGGATGCGATTTATCGTCCAACGGAGGCCTGTATCGGTCCGTCAAACGATGCGGACATACTTTTGCCGGCAAACCTGAGACAAACGTGAGACGGTTTTGCGGGAGTCTGGATAGCAGACACGTAGGACTCCGGAACCCTCGGCCCACCCAGAACCCTTCCCGAACCATGCGCCTCCATCCACCTTATTTTCTCTCATTCCTTCTTTCTCTCTTACCTTCGCTGACGCTCCACTACCCTTGCCGCCACGCCACACCCCTGCTGGAACTCTACGTCTCCGTCACCTCCAGTGTTCCAGCCGGCTCCACCCACTTCTCCTCCGACACCCTTCAACCCGTGTCCCAGACCGCCCCGCTAGGTATCATCCACTACTGCTATACTCACCATGCCCGACAACTGCTCAATGAATTGCCGGAGCTAAAAAAGTTTTACCTTGTTCTTTCTAGCAATGGATTCCGATTTGGAGTACATACACGAGTACTATGTTGAGTCGTTCAACGGCTCGTCCGACGAGGAGGACTACACGGATGAGCCGGCGATGATGCAGGTGGTCCTTGAAGACGTGGAGTGTGCGCAGGAGCATGTTCTCAATTTCAAGGGACCGATCAAGGGTCATCGAGTGCTCAACTGCAACAGGGCGCACGACCATTTGACATTGATGGCCGACTACTTTGCCCCAGATGCACTCTTCGCTGACCATTTTGCTAGCGTTTTTGGATCTGCAAGACCGCCTTCGATCGTTTTGACCCTGGCGTCCGGTCCTATGATGATTGCTTTGTCTTGAAGAAGGACGTCATGGGAACGATTGATTTATCTGGTTATCAGAAGTGCATGGCCAGATTTAAGGATGCTTGCATAGGGCACGGCCGCTGATTCATGGGACGAGTACCTATGGATGCCTGAGGGAGCATGCAGAGATGCCATGGTCAGGTTTCAACTGCCGTGGTCGAGGTATTTGGACCTCAATACCTGAGAGAACCAACTGTGTGAGAGACTGAGAGGCCTTGGCAATCTCAGAAGCAAGAGGGTGGCCAGGTTTGCTTGGATCTCTTGACTGCATGCATTGGAAATAGAAGAAATGCCCAAAGGCTTTACAAGGGCAATATCAGGGTCATGTTAAGAAGCCCACCATCATTCTTGAAGCCGCATCACATGATCTTTGGATTTAGCATGCTTTCTTTGGCATACCCAGGTCTCACAATGACATCAATGTGCTGCAGCGATCATTGTTGTTTGCGAAGCTGACTGAAGGAAAAGCTCCTCCTTGCCACTATACTGTCAATGGACATGAGTATAATATGGACTACTATCTGGTTACGGTATCTATCCTCTACGGGCTACCTTTGTCACCACCATCTCTAACCTAGTTGGCCAGAAAAAGACTCACTTTACCAAAAGATAAGAAGCAGCTAGAAAGGATGTTGAGAGGGCATTTGAAATTTTGCAGGCACGTTTTGCAGTTGTTCATGGACCCGCTAAACAATGGGATCCAGAGACCATATGGGAGGTGATGACATATTGTGTGATCATTCACAACATGATCGTCGAGGATGAAGGTGAGGATGTTGCCGCAGCTCTAAAATTTGAAAACATGAGTGATCCTATCGAACTTCCAGACCAAAATCCGGCCACATTTGAAGAGTTTATTTAAATGCATCAACAAATTTGGCATCGACCAACTCACGAGCAATAGAAAAATGATCTGATTGAGTATCCGTGGGCGGTTAAAGGGGACAACAATGTTGAAAAGTAATATTTGATTTTTTTAATTTTGAATTAGTGCTGCATGCGGCTATTTAAACTTCTGTACTCTATACTCTATGTATGCGACTATTTGAACGTCTGAACACGATGTATGAGGCTATTTGAACGTGCAGACTTTAAAAAAATAACGAAGGCCAGATGTATGGCGGTCTTCCGCATCTATGTCCATGGACTGATCTTGTGTTCATTAATGGACGCATGAGAAAATTTTCCCGTGGTCATTGGAGATGCCCTGAGACGTCTGTACGTTCGGTAAACGTGAGCAGATGCATCTATGTTGTGTTGCTAAAAAGGAAAGTCTATGAGCATATAAAATTTATTTAGTTAGCGAATTACAGAGATCAATGGATATGTGTGGCCAAATTGATGGTTACGAGGCTAAAACCGAAACACCAACTGCACGTTGTTCAGAATAAGTTCATGTCATGGACCTACCAGAGAATTTAAAATAATATGCAATTATTTTATTTCGATGGAAAGGACCCAAAGAAGCTACCTTTGAAAATATGCTGAGATTTGAGGGCAATGGGCCCCCGGTGGAGGATTGACAATTCAAAGCATTGCCGGACAGAAACTTGAAAAATATCAAAGGAAGCATGAATGGCCCTACAATGTTGGGTGATTTGCTTAGACTGGGGTCGATCTTTTCCTTTCAAGAACTGTGAGTTAGACCAGCTTTGATCGAGCTAGTCCAGCCACAAATCACATGATGACTAGTATAATGCCCGTGCGTTGTCACGGGCTTTTGAAATATTTATGTTGAGTTGTATAAACATAATGTGTGTTTAATTTCACATGTAGAGATAAGATATCACGGGAATGTGGGTGCCTTGCCATTTGCTACGAAAATATTTTGCTAGAATTATGTAAACGTAATGCATGTCAAATTTTACATGTAGAGACAAGATAGCACGGGCAAAGTTGGGTATTTATTGAAGTCCAATTCACTTACAATGTAGATTGATAAAAAATGATAAATTAATGATATCTACATATAGTGATGATCCAACTAAAATTCTATTACAAATTAATATCTAGTTGTTATGCTTAAGAAATTCTCGCACAATATCAAGAATGTTGTCTTCAGTTTCATTCGCACAATATTTGAGCAAATATAATAAAGCATTCTTCCTCAGCTTATACACATCTTACACAAGCAACGTGTAACAAGAATACTTCATGTCGAAGGTCTTAAAATGTGCAACGGAAAATACTCATGGTACTAACCGGATGAAGTAATTCTTTACCATTCCACCAGAGCATAAAAATAATAATAGCCAGACACATCCTGCAATTTCCTAAATTAGTATTGTTTTAAAATAGTGATAATAAAAACAAATGCTTGTATTTTGAATATTGATGGTTCTTGTACATTTCTCGAAAAAGTTACTTTCTGTGGTTTCCAGCTTTACCCCTCGCTTACTCACTCACTCACCCACTCGCTCAGTCCCATCTTCACGCTCATTCCCCTCGCTCACCCACTCCCCTAAATCCCTAGCCCGCGGCGGCGACGCGCCTCCCCCTCACCTGCGTCGGCGATGCACCTCCCCCTCAGCTGTGCTGGCGACTCAGCCGCGTCGCCGCCCTTCTCCCCAAGCGTCGCCTCCTCGCATTCTCGTCCGCGTCGCCTCTTCCTCTCGCCCGCATCCTCTGCATCACGGTCGAGCCAAAGTTGGTTGTTTTAGTGAGGTCGAGTTGGAGCCTGACGAGCGCGGGCACGGCGGCCTTGTTCTGCTCGACGACGGCGGCGACGGACGCTGGCGCTCCTCGTCGCCATCGACCTGCAAGGAGGAGCGTCGTGTTGGACGCTGCCATCCCAAACGCTGCTGGTCCTCCATCGCTTCGACGAGTTCGTCGTCACCTGCTCCTAGGTCGCCCCCGAAGTCAAGCTCCCCACGCTCGAGCTGCAAGGTTTGCATCCTTAATTTTTCCCACGTCTTTCCAATCTTTGGAGCCTATGATTTGGGTAAAGGCAAGGAGAGATTCTAGAGCTGATTGTGATTGTTGCTCTGGATGGAACAGGGATGCAGATGTACTGTGGCCAAGGACTGCTCTCTGCCGCGTGAGTAGATTGGAAAGGCAAGGCGCAAGGAGCGATTGGAAAGGCTGCTGCTGCTCCTGGACGATGCAGCTCCTGATGCCACTACCTCTTGTCGATTCGGGCATGGTAAAGACCACTCGCTTGCACTACTCCATGTGTAGATGATTGAACTTGGGTGTGAGCGTGAAGATGCCCGTGCGTTGTCACGGGCTCTTGAAAAAGTATAGAAGAGTTACATGTTAAATTTCACATGCACAAACAATATAACACAAACGCAATTACTGAACAATTGAAGTCCATTTTGCAATGAAAATTGATAACAAAAAGAAAGACTAACGACATGTCCATGTAACAAACTGAGCGATGTTCCATCTAAACATCTATTACAAAATTATCATTATCTAGATGATGCACTTAAGAAATTCTTTAACAATATCAGGAAAGTTGTCTTTAGCTTCATTCCCACGGTGTCTGTCACTCATACATCCAAGTGGCGCCCAATAGACTCCGCAAAATCTAACCATGCAACCAGCTCAGGCTCCCCAAAATTTGGGCCACCCACGATGGCCAAAATGTTATAACAGGCCATGCTTGTATAAAGTATAGAAAACAATGATTCAGCTAAGTAATGTAACATATCTACTTTGACACGCTTAAGAAATTCATGTATAACTTAGATATGTTGTCTTTGGCGTAATTCACATGGTATTTAAGCAAGTGTACAAAGATTGTAACTATCCCACACGAGCAATATATGTTGTTAGCATGAGGCTATTATGTGCAATATGTAAGAATATGCATTATAAAATACTCACCGTGCAAACTGATAAAGCAATTAGGTAGATGAATACACTATCACTGATCATTATCTTTGATGTTATTACAAAGAAATAATACAAGTAATGATGATCAAGTATTCAACTGTCCGGGCTTGTTGAAATACCAACCGATGATTTCCATGTCGAAGTTAATATCTTTAGAATACCAACCAGTGTGATTTACGTGATCATATAAGTGTAGCTTCAAGGGCGCATGCATAATCTATCACGCGCGAGTCAAATTAGTTACAACCAGTAAAAACGAAATGATCATAACCACAGTGAAATTAAGTACCTCGTGGGATGACCTTTAAAAAAAATACTACAGTGCTTTAGTTTGGGCTTCAGCAGGAAACTAAAATATAGCAAACATACACAGGCTCCCCTATCTGTTATATAAAACAGTTCAAAGAAATCTGTTATATATAAAATATTCTAAAAAGATGTTCGGAAGTTCTGATAGGAAGATGTGCACACCACAATCTTTGTGTGCGGTGGCTGTGTAAACAAAATATGGCAATTGTTTCTTTAAAAGGCGATAACGTTTTCTTGAAATAATTTGATATACAATGAAAAAATTGCAGTTATCCTAAACAATATGGTGCCCTTTTCTTTCTAAAAGAAAGGTACCCTTCAAAGTAATACATTAGCTATGTGGGAAAAAGTGGCAATTGTTTTAAACAATTTGGTAAGTGCTCCCTAACATTTGATCATTATATAAACAACACAAGTAAACTGATGATGTTTTTTAGGGCAATACACCAACATGTCATTTTATATTTCAGGCTCAAATATGGATGCATCATTGGCCAAAACATCAACAAGAAATCCAGAGGCTCCGATTGCCAAACAATGGATCGATCGCACCCCGCCTTGCTAGCTAAAATGTCCGGCGCCGTGTTGGCCTCTCTAGGACAATGATTAAAAGTAATAGAAGAAAAATTTCGACTAATGAAGGAACATTCTTCATAGATGGCCGCTGCTGGTCCTAGCGAATTACCGCCATTGACCATTACGTCAATCAACTCCATACAATCAGCTTCAAGAATTACGTTATGGCAGCCAACAGTACCCGCCAAAATCAGGCCATGCTTGAGAGCTCGAACTGATGATATGATAATACGTACATGCCCTAAAAAGTTATTTATGTGGTGATGGATGCTTATAGGACTGACTGGCATAAATAAGCAAATTGATGGCCTACTACTGATAACATGATGATGCTAATTGGCAGTCACATACTGTACATAGGAGAGCAAAGAGAGGCAAGCCTCGCAAACAATCTTACAAAGCATAGTCGTAGTAGACTGCGGCGAGGGATGCACCAGACGGTTCGGATACGGCGCTGTTGCACAGTATGTTAGAAAAGTTTCTAGAAAAAAAAAGCAAACGCACGCAGACTCCTGTCACTGCCTCACTCTCTTCCTCTCTCATCTCGCCAAACGCTCTCCCGGCGCCGTCACCCGGCGGTTCGATCCCTCCGCCGCCGTACGACCTCTCGTGCCACTGCTAGGCACCGAGCCAACGCGCCCGCAGATCCGCGATCCTCGGCAGTCGGATTCGACTTGGATGGGCGGAAGAGCTCGCTGTTTGGATCTAGGTGGCACTACCTCCCTTAGAGCTGGTCGTGGGAGAAGCTGTCACGCATCTTGCGGCCTGCCACCGCCGTAGGTCAGCTGCTCCCGCCGGCCGCATGCCCCACTCCCCGGCCGCCGCGCTCCGCTGTGGCGCTGCTGACTCTCCTGCTCGTCGCGTGGTGGCCTCATCTCCCCGGTTGCCCATCTCATTTGCATCCAGCCACAGCTCTGCCTCCTTCCTCATGCCGCTCGAGCTGTTCTAGTGAGGCTACAAAGCAGTCTACTACTGGTGAGTTTCCATATTCTGACATGGTGGATTCCTGATTACTGTTTGGTTGTCTATTTCTTCGATTTTTGTGGTGTTCGTTCAGGTTGTATATAATCTGTGTTCTTCAATTTGGTTGATGTTGAATGGATCTGAATGAATGAATGGGGGAATTACCTGATGAAAATTCTTGCTACATGAGCGTCTATGCATTTTTATTCAGAGTTCAGGCAGCATCAATTACTTAGTAATTGATTCAGACAAATTGGTCCACACTCAAAAGCTATCCTCGTGCTTGTTCAGACGTTCAAGCGGTCCAGTGTGTAGTACCAAATCAACTGATTGATACATGGTGAACTATTAATAAATGTTGTTCGACAAGAAAACTGAAAACAATATACTCCTACATGATATTTGATTTCCGTTGGTTTCATGAATTCTTGCTGATAGCTATAACTACTAATTTCTCTTAGGGTGATAATTATTAATTTTTGGATATACATGAACTAATGAATACAACCTCTAATATATTTGTACTGTTTGATTTGCTTCGTAATTTGTCTCTTAGAGAACAGAAAATAGCAGTAGTGAAGGCCCTAGAGCAACCACCTGTAAAACAAATTAAAAAGAAGGGTAATTGGTACTAAAACAAAAACGTTCCATGTAATGTGAATCTGGAGCTTACGTAGCTTGAGAGTTTAGAACTTTAGAAGTAGAGTGGAGTTTGTAAGTTAACTGAAGTCGAGGGTGGGGTGGAGCTCTCTGAAACACACCCTAAGCCTAAAATGTAGTGATCTATTATATGATTACAATTGCCTCACTCCAGAGTTACACAGTGGTACGTAGATACCAGAGGCATCTCATGCCTAGCTTTTCTAGTATATAAAAGCATATCAGTACCCTTTTCACATTAAAACTGGAGCACTGAGATCTTACGTTATTTGAAACTGGCTATCAGGCTTCAGGACCTCACATATTCTCACGGCGCTTTCTGAAGTGTAACTCTGTAAGTTACTAAGTTGAAATCTGTTCTGTCAGCACTATTTTATCCTGTATTACATTTTTTCTTTCTTTCCAAGAAATTGTCTCTTTCCTTGTTTTGGAACTGATATTTTATATGGTTGCTTGACAGTATGAGCCAGAGCTATTTACTGGTCTGATTTCTCCTGGGTATACTCTGCTTTCGGGTGTCTGATCTGATGACAAGAATATTGTGTCGACGGTCAACCCGGACTGTAAATTGGAACTGAAAGCAATAGCTCTCCAGGAACGCAATGCAGAGTATAACCCCAAGGTAAAATCATTATCCTAATGCATTCTTCATGATGTTTGCTTTTTCTCTTATTGGGCTTGTGATGCTATAGTTCCAAAAACATCCAAATTTTATCACTTTGCTAGCATCCTTTGTGAATCCTGCTGTGTAGACGGTGGATAGCCTGGTAAAAGAGTAGAGACTTTGTACATGGGTTATTTTGTGTACCCTTCTGAATTTGTGCTCATTCGCTGAGAAATTAGAGAACAATAGCTTACGAAATAGTTTTTGATCCAATGGTGAGTTGACACTCTCTACCTGACTACCTTTTCGGCTTTAGCATGAGGTAAGGTTATTCGAACATGTAAACGGTCAACTAATAAGCTGAAGGGTTATTATACGTGGACGCTTTACGACAATCAAACAATGAACTTAAGGAATCTACAACTAAAGCATGCTTGACATCCACCTTAACAAATTTTAGACATGTAAGCACAAAAAAAAGCATACAAGACTACTGATTAGTCCTTGCATACTGGTATGTTGTACACTCTAGGGGATCCCCTAAAGGGACATATTTCGAATGTAAGTTTTAGAAAATAAAAAGGAGGCAATTATTATTGGTTAACCCTACACCTACCTATGGAATGAATGGGCTGTATTATATGTCTCTGTACAAGCATGGTTAGTTCTCAAGTGCACATAAAAATTCTGACTTGGATGAAAACATGTAGTTAAGAAAAAGAAAAGGAACAAGTTATGACTTATGAGCTTACATAAGTCTTCACTTTGCCTGTAGTTATTGGCACATGTGACTAACATGAAATAAAGTGGCAGTACACAAAACTTGATGACCTTTATTGTAGCTTGAGTATCATCTTGTAGTATCATCCCGGAAAACTTGATGAAATAAAGCATGCATGGGAATACCTTGAGTATCATCTTGTAGCTTCGCCGCACCTTCTGTCTTATTCTGATAAGACGACCGCATCTCATCGTTTAAAGGTTCACAGCCTACAACTTACCAATCAACAAAAAATGCGGTACGTTGTACATGAAGGTGATCACCCATAATTATAAATCATGTCATATGAAATGCAGATGAGTCAGTACCATATGAATATTGTGCTACATATGTGCCATAATCCAGTGTTAGATTACTCGGAGCCGACAACGAAGCATCATGATGGTCTCCAACCCGTAGCGATCTTGATCCACCTGTAGAGTTGTAACCAGGATGAATATAAGACCAATGATACATAGGCGACAAACCCAATCTTCACAGAGTCTTATACCTGGAACTGTCGTGTAACTATCGTCAACATTTTCAGCTACGGGTATGATGCTTGCATTGTATTCTTCAACATTTCTCCCGCTCGTAAGGCCTGCAATACATTATGCATAAAGCTTGTCACTTCCAGACATGCACTGAACGCATGTGTAGGAATTTCTGATAGAGTGCATCATACTCGTAGTAACGTCCTCTTTTGGTTGATGTTCACCTGCCTTGCTTTTTGAATTCCCCATACGCACCTATGGAATGGCAGTTCCCTGACATTAAATGACCATTGCCTGATTGCAAGAATATTTGAAATAGCGGGGGTGGGAGTAGCAAGCTAACTATACTATGCCTGATGTCGTCTAGATGTTTTGCATGTGTCTATATGTAGTCATCCTGTCTCCATCTTCAATGCATGCACTCACTCTGCTTATTACTTAATTTTTCATACAAAGTGTTGTTTATTCAATTTTTCCAAAGGATGGTCATTCATACAAAGTGCCCTTCCTACCTTCTATTTGGTATCAATCGAGAATTGTTTTAAGGAGTAGAAACTTTGGTTAGTAGTGTTTCATATTTTCTTACCTGCATTCTTGATAGTTTATTCTAACCTAGACAGATATAATGGGGTAAAGGTCAGACCTCAATCTGGGCCTTGATGACAAGGTGTGTAGATACTCTTTTTAGTCACCTGTTTTCCCATGTTGATTCGTCAGGTATTTTTGAGCTGGAGCACTGGAGCGACGCGGCGTCACCCTTTCCCCTCCCCCAGCCGCATTCTACCTACCTTATCCACACCACTCTCTCCTCTCCTCTCAACTCACTCGCTCAAACCCTCTCGCCCTTCCCCCTCCCCCCGCCGCATCGCTGCCCACGTCGACGAGCAGGCAGCCGCACTCTTCTGCTCGCCGACCACCGCATCGGTCTCCTGCATCGATGGACCTTGGGGCTGCGTGCTGTGTGCTGCGCGACCGAGCGGGATGGACGGGGCACGCTTCTTGGAGCACGTGCGGGTGCTCGATCTGGTCCCGTTCTGGTCCGATCCGCGGCGGCACTCCTCTCCGGCGATGTCGCAGGTGGATCCGAAGCGAGGCGTCCCGATCTGCAATGCCACAGCTCCGGTATGCCACTCCCCATGCTTGACAAATCCATTCAACGCACGCCGCTCCGATCCGCCCCCACCTCCTCTTCTTTGAATCTTTTCTTCCCTGATCTCGTTCCTCTGTTCTTTCTGTGCCGCGACGTCGTGACCCGGCCTCACATGCACGGCGAGGACGACGACTGCTTCCCGACGCCGCCACCCTCGGCAAGGAGGGATGAGGTAGGGCGTGCGCCGACCGACTTGTCACGGGGACACAGCCGCCTCAAGCCTATGGACAATTTCGCCTGCAAGATCTACTCCCTCCCCTCTAAGCACCGCATCGTCAGGCCGATTACTTGGGTGGATTCTCAACACATTTGGCCACCGTACCCACCTCCAAGCAAAACTTGAGCGACGGCAAGGTATATTTTTCCAGACGACTAATCTTTAATCAAACCACCGTTCGTTATTGTGTATTGTCTTTTTACTCTGCACCTGAATAAGCGATTGCTACATAGATGTTTGTTTCCATGTGTTCTCCTGTTTTCTTGGTACTTCAAAGACAGTATATGCATGTGCCCTACAACAATTTGAATGAGCTGAAAGTCATGTTATTCTTAAATCGAGGAGAAGATGGTCCCTGCTCCGTCATGATGCCGCCGTTACCTACGACTTCCTCAACCACCACCACCACCACGACTTTGTCGAACATGGTGAGTACTGAGTACTCCTCCAATGCTTGTACTCCTATCAATATTTACTGTTGTAATCATGGGGTAGTTAGCTACTGTAACAAGTTTCCTAGTAGAATGCCCGTGCGTTGCCACGGGCATTTTAAATAGTTAGCTACTGTAACTGTTGTAATCATAGGCGACGTCGCCGTCAGCGCTTGGCAGAGCCAAAGCAGGTTTTCACCCCGGGAAGTCCTCACAGCCCCAGAGGCGATGCACAACAAACCAGGCCCGCCGGACCTACCCCTCTGGTTGTCGCACCCTGACCACCACACCCCCCGCACGGTCACGGCAGCTAGCTCACACCCGAGCCGTGAGCTCCGCCCATGAGCCCACGCCTCCCACCTCCAGGGCCACCGCCCCAACACCAATGGTCCCGACACCATCCCCTACCGAAGCTTGCAGCCATGAAAGGCAAAGAGACGGGCGGGAAGGCACCTCCTTCCCTGCCCTTGGACGGTCCCCAGGTCCGAGGCCCACCCCCGGGCCGGCCGTACTCGGCCGCCACCGCCCCGGCCTGCCAGGCCGTGCAAGGACGAGCTCCCCGGTGCGCCACCTAACAGGAGGCAAGGATGGTTCCGTGGCCCTCCCGGCGTCGGATCCATCCCTCAACTGTGGCCATCACTGGGAAAGGTCCAGCCCTATGTCGCGACATGTTCAAGCTTAGCAGGGGCTGGATTGGCCTCACACTCAGACCTGCGCCATGGCTGGACAAGATGAATGTCACCAACGACCGCTATCCACCACCAGTAACCACACAGCCGGACGGCGAGGTGCAGCGGCGACCCAAGCCGCCGCCCGCCGAGCTCCCGCACGTGCCGAGACACCCAGGCAACAGCTGAGCCAGCGCAAGCCGCGGGCGCAGCCGCTGCCAGATCTGGGCGCGCACAAACGCAGCCGCCGGCAACGTCGCAGCCACCCCCGCCGTAGAGCCACCCGCACGAGCACCTGGCCAGGCATCGCCGCCCCAGACTCAGATGCCACGCCGCCGTGCCCCCTGCTTGCACCGCGCCTTCACCGGCCACGGCATCCTGCGCCACACGTGGCCACACGGTGAAGGG
>CAJFDF010000750.1:44243-56032 GCA_904067115.1 Aegilops sharonensis
CTAGGGTTTCTCCCGTGACGCGCGTCGCGGGAGGAGGACGGAGGGGATCGTGTTCGGATTCATACTTCTCCCGGCTTTTATTTTCCAACTGCTCCATTAGGAGTAGAGATATGTCTAGATATATGATTGTAATATTCTAACATTACTTTATTTTCTTCCTTTACCTCACATTGTAAAGCCGAGACAAACAATGTGACCTCACCTAATCTCTGATCCCCACGGCAATTGGGTATCTCTATCGTCCTCTCACCACAAAGCAAAACTCAAAAAGACAATGAAAAAGGGAGGGAATAAAAAATTCTCAGTCATTGAAGTATTTTACCTAATTAGAGAAACTAAAAAAGGCCAAAAGGAAGTGTCCATTAAAAGGCTAGCAAGTACCATTATATCTAGCTCTCTTTCTGCAGGGCTTGCTGCAGAAGAGATGGGCTCCTAACAAACCTTCCCTCAAACAACAAAAAAGAGATGACATGAGTAAACCTGTGGACTCTGCTTGGACAAAGCAGATACGTAGACGATGGTAATCTACTGTGAGGAGTGAGCTTTTCCACTGCTTGGCTTACAAATATTATAGAACTTTTTATTCTTTCAAGCATCAGTTCTAGTAGAATGCACGTGTACATACAGAACAATTTCTAACAGTTATTCACCCACATGTTTACCAGAATGTAAAAAAAGATAAAAGAAACACTTACAGCTAAAATGATCTCATGTAATCTAGGCAGTAGGTTTGCTCTGACTCACTATTTAGTTATTTTCCTTACAAACTAATTTCCAGTACTTCCATTTTTATGGGTGACTGGAGTATCAGTGATACTCTTAAAAGGTGCGTACTTCAGTCTAGCATATGAAACATCATCTGCCCCCTAAACATTTAAAAGCAAGTAAAATTTAATTTTGGGTGTATGGCCTAATTACCTGAGATCCTCCACAATGATTCAGTGCATAAGCAAGCCCATATCTGGTTTGATAAATCTTATATAGTTTCTTATCCCTGTTAACTGTGCTTGCCTTGCAACTTTGAGTCTTCAACTACAACAACAATCAAAGCTTTGTCCTCAGATTGCTTTCAGTAACTACTGCAGAAATATCAGATGATGAGGCATGTGCATAACCACTAACTACACAATAATAAGCACACCAAAGAAAGCCACCTAGGAGTATGGCTGGATGAACACCTAATTTCACTGGAGCTGGTGCTCAGAACTTGATGAACGGAGACACCACAATGTAGGTCGCAACTTGAAAGAATTGTCTTATGAACACCTAATTTCACTGGAGCTTACCTTGAATGCACCTTTGTATGTCCTGTCATCTTACTCCAGCAGTTAAAGCAAAAATTCCACAACTTTCACCCTGTCAATGAGAGGGCGGACTTCGAGAACCCTGTAGTTACACACAGATGAACTTTTTCGTAGTCCCACGAAACGATAAGTAAAGAGAAGATAAGTGTCCAACAGAACTTTTATAAAGAAATGTTTCTGATAGAAAATTGAAAGGAACTCTTAGATGTAGACTCCCAGGTCGTGCGACACACACACACACACACACACACACACACACACACAACTTGTTGTGTTCCATTATTGCACCATCAACAATGTCCTTTATACTCTCACTAAGATTTTTGAACGCCTAGTCAGCCACCAAGGTGAGCAACCTAAACCATATGGTGTAACCTGGGTCTTTTTTAACCTTTAGACATTGATACATACCTCAGCGATTGTGTATTGGAAGAGATTGACCTCTTTACCATGTGAAAGAAAGCAAGTGAGCGATCAAGTTTAGGAAACAGAAGACAAATCGTGCTATAACAAAATACCAAAAGTTGCTTCACCTTTCGGCATGGTGCCCCTGAACTCAGAGTTCCTAATAAGCCCCATGATGTCCATTCCATGAGACCATGACGCTTATCTTTAGTACAATTCGGTTAGTTTCACAAAGTCAAATATCAAGAGGCACAGAAAACATGAACCACATACCATGTCATGAGATCTTCCACTGATTATAGCAGTCAGGAGAAGTGGTGCTACATGCCTCACAGCAGCATACATCTGTGAACAAAAATCTTTAGAAAGTTGAATGGAAAATGCATTGATACTGCAACACATATATGGAACAAATTAAGGCGGAACTATTGTCCAGTGGCTGAAGTCAGCCCAGGCATGGGGCTTGAGTACCTTGGGGAAGTAGGGGCATACACACCTTGGGTTGCCAATGAGCATCCTACTACTGCCATTGGAGCCAAGATAGAAAATAGAAACTTAGGCTGTTGCAGCCTGACAGAGCGTAGAGAAAAGGAGCTGAGCAACATGAAAAATAAAATTTCAGAATGACTTCATGAACTCTCAAAAATAGAATAATATGGCAGAGAGCAAGTTTAACAACAACAAAAAAATTAAAACTGTACAATTAGTAAGGCAAACCATCCTAACTTTAAAAAAAATAGTGAGACTATCATTCTAAACAATAGTACATTTACTTAGCGCAGCTATGATAATCTCACACTGGATCTACAATGTCTATTCCAATTTCCATGCCGACAAATATAGAGTGGTTCTGTCAGTTAAAAAGATAAAAATACCAAAATTTGGTATAAAGGGGCAAGAAGATAAGATGCCTGTGCGTTCCAGCATCCACACAAAACACGGAAGCATGGCCTTGCATAACTCAACAAACGCATGCTTTCTTACTTGAATACCTTGGAGTGATGACGACTGGTTACTTTTATTTTTATATAGGTGGTATCTTTCCGATCACATAATTGACATCCTCTTTCAGATTTTGGAGTACAGAGAAAGAAGATTACGGTGGTACTACTCCTAGCAGGACGTACATTAGTACATGAAAAGAAGAACGGTTTAAGAACATAGCAGAAACTGAACGAGGCAATGCATCATGAACTGAACGAGGTCCGCACAGCCGAGCACAAGGATACCCTTTCCCTCCCTCCCTCCCTCTCAATTTTAGCAAGGGATCCCATGGCCTCAATCCTCATCTCCGTCTCTCTATCCTGATCTGATTCTCTCCGTCTCAGATCTGATTCTCTCCGTCTTGATCCAAACAGAGAAAAGAGGGAAGATGAACCTGAGGGAGGAAGTCGATCGCATGGTGGTGAACGCAGGCGGAACCCGACGGCGGGATCACGGTGGTGGATGCCTAGGGTTTAGCGGAGGTGGCGGCGGCGTCTCCCTTCAGAGGTCGGCGGCGGCGGCGTCTCCTCTGGGAGGTCGACGACGTTGATCCCTTAAGTCCGCGGCGGCGATCCCGGACGTCCGCGGGCGACGTCTCCTCTGGAAGGTCAGCGGCGGCAAGATCGTACGTCGGAGTTGGCGATCGAGGGGAGGCGGCGCTGTGACCTCGAGATCGCACGAGGGCGGCGTTGTGTCCTCGAGGGGATCGATAGGCTTTGGTTTTTTTTTGCGGCGTCTTTTTTTTTTGGGCTGCATGCGTGGGGTGGGAGAGGGGAGACGAAAAAAAACCAGCGAAATAAAATCGGACGAAAGTGGTGGGACGAAAATAAAACCCGGAATGCGACCTACCAACTGAGACATTAGGAGTTTAGATATACGAAGGGATATACACAGGCTGCGGATCACATCGTCCGACATATAAAGTTAGTAGCACCCTGGTGGTAGCACCGTTCACCTGTTGGAGCTCCCTAGAAGACTCACATGTGCTCTGTTTCTAACTCGGTTAGAGCAATTCTAGAAGGGTCGCTACATTAGTTCAATCATCATAGTAACCATCAATATGATGATTAATATACAAAATGGCACTATCAAGGTTGTTTTATTGGTCATGACGCCTCTAGGAAAGGATTGATGATGATGACGCCCGCATGTTGTCTCGTCGACATCCTCTTTGTAGCGGTTTGTGTGGTTTTTTTTTATGTGTCGCTCAGCAGTTCTGATGGTTTTCATCCGGTTCTCCATAATTAATTGGGTAATCTAGTTTTCACTCGATTTTTCCTAATTAACTGAGCAACTCTTTTCTTAATGAATGCAGGATAACAATCATTTTGAAAAAAAATCATCATATGCTTAGTAGAGCGCACTCAAGAAACAACCTCTTCGCCTCTGAATATGGAGATGGGTCCTATTTGGAAGGAATTTATACAAGCTGATATCTGGCGACTGCCAAAGCCCACTTTAGGCTCTATATTTTGTTTCCATCACCTGCATAACACTTTTTGGCGATCCAAATTTTAGCAAAAATGCTAGAGGTGCTATTAGGTTTGCTTCTACTCCACATCGCAATCAGTCTGTAAAAAAAGGGTAAAATTGCAACCTAAGTATTGCCTCCTCAGCTGAGGAAGGAGAGAAGGAAAGTAGAAGTGTTTGTAATCTCAAACTCGAATACTCATGCATGAACAATTGAACTAAAAAAAAGTTAAAAAAATTCTTACTTTTTACAATAAAGATGGTTTATTTTTTGCATGGGTGCAAATTATCGTGATAAACTCGCATTCGTGGAAGTCTAGGAAAAAATAACAAAGTCAGCACCCTAAAGTGCTTTTAAAAACAATCTTTTTTCAGCATCAATTTTTTTTTTCTAGAGAACTAGGAATTTTTTTTCTTCACTAAACTTGTCACGTTTGTAAAACATTCAACAATATTTGTTGCCAGAAAATCTCAGATTTATTTCATTTAATATGTTTTTCCAGTTTTGCTTTTTTTTTCTTGCGGGGATCCAGTTTTGCTATTCAGGAGAGTGCATTTGAGCATGTGAGCAGCAGCTCCATGTCTTAAGAAAAGCGTAATGCGTGATACTACTATCGATCTTTGGGATCGACAAGAGCGTGAAAGGAGATAACATGGAGGCAGAAGAATGTTTTCCTCCCAAAAAAGACAGATGGGAGCAGGGAGGGGGTCCAACGTCCAAGAGCAAAGATAGACATGAGACGACCTGATCCCCTCTTGGCTCTGGGAGCTGGCGTTGCTTAACCACCACGGTCGCTTTCGTCTTAATTTTGCCGGCCTCGTGTCCGTAACATCGGTGCCTATACGGGACTAGTATGCTGGTTTAACTGCTCTCTTTCTTTCACTCTACCGTCTTTCTTTCCAGGAAAAGGCAAAAGAAGCGCGCGGCCATGCGGGATCGATCAACAGCTAAGAGCAAAGCAGCCCGGGATTAAACAAGTCGGACCCAAGCTCGTGCGCAAACCGTCTTACTTTAGTTACTTGATTGATAGAATGTTTATAATTGATTAATCTGGCAAGTAAAGGCCAACACTGAAGACTAGCCAGCCACGTGATGGATGGGGCGGAGGCTCCTTTTCTGGCGTGGCTACATGGGGGACACCATGAGATAAGATAGTACCAGTGTTCTTCCCCTGGCTGGGCTGGCCCATCACCGTTGCATTGCATGCTCTCCTTCTCTTTGCACGCACAAGCACACGGCATGTACACACATGCCAGCCAGCTGCTTGTTCTTGCATGCTTCGCTCTGCTGTTTTGTCACCGGAGGGTTGGAGATCATACTAGTATAGCTCTGGGCATCGAGGTTCATTTCAGCATTGTAGACTCTCAACGGATAGGAAAACTTGATATTTTGATATTTGTGCTATTTCCTTCCTATAATCTGTATTCTATATCCTTGTAAGTGTATAGCCTTGTGAGTGTTTCTACTGCATGTTTAGTTAAGCCCGTTAGACTAATTCAACAGGGCTGTCAAAGTGTCAACTCGGTCGGTACTCGGCGGCGCCGACGACATGCATGCGCCAAAGGAATGGGAGAGATTGAGAAGCAAGCAAAGCAGAGCGACGCAGCTGCAAGGGCACACCACATACTCCACCCTGCGTCGATTGCTCTTCTCTTCCTATCATTTTCACCTTTTTCCTGACTAGTTTTTCACGAATTGCGTCTACTTTACTCTTCCAAGTGGCTGGGCCAACCATCAGGATAGGGACTAGGCTGGGAAAATTTTATTCCATGTTCAATGAGCCGCCGTCACCTTATTTTTCTCAATAAGACACAAGCCATAACAAAACAAAACAAAAAGCACATAAAAAACAAAGCACTCCCATCATCAAAGGCCCACCATGTCCTATGGCCCTAAAGTCATAGGAGACGAGGCAAATCAGCGGAGGCGCCGACGGGAGGCAAAAGCCCTAGCCGCGTGTTCGATTAGAGGAGAGGTGAAGAGATAAGTGGCAAGAGTGCTGCGCTCACGTTTTTTAATGGGCACCTTATTTGCTTTGTCGCGACAAATGTATAGCATATTCAAGCAAACTTTAATTTTTCAGTTGAACTTAACTAACCGCATCATTTCTAAACTGCATCATGTGAAGTAGATCATCACCTCTTCTCGTGAAATGGATCGTGTGCGCCAATATATAGTCGCAACCGCACGTACGTCAGCAACGTCGCTTAGTACGAGTGTCTAGATCTGTATTGTGTTAAAATAAAGCTTTGAATTTTGGAAGATCAGTCTAGCTACAACTAAATAACACACAATATTCAGGTAATGTAAAATATAGAGTGAATCCGATTTTTACCCCCTATTTTGACATTTTTTTATACTAATTACCCCATTTAGCGAGATTTCATCTGATTTACCCCTTCTAGCAAAAGTTTTGCCACAATTTGCCGTATTAAAAATTTGGTACGCGTACTGACCCGCGGCTCCCAATTATCAGGTCCAGCTCCCATGCCACATCAACGGTTTTTCATGCCTACTTTTCTCCCTGCTGAACCGGTCCTTGCAGCTTCTCCCAACCGCCTGGCCTCGATGGGGTCGCTCGCATCGCATCCCACACATCATGCCCGAGTTGGCCACGCGGCACGCGTGGCTCACCAACGTGCTTGCCCCCAATTGATTGCATCGCCCGTCTAGGCTTCCAACCACACGCACCCGTCAAGGACACTCAAACCTAGGGTTAGGGATTGTCATGCAGCGCTTGCCATCTGCTTCGTGCAAGAAAAATAAAAAATGAATTAGTGGCTGCAATCACAATATACTCTAATAAGGCAAACAAACATGTTTCAGCATGCATAGTAAGATATTGAGATCCAAAATTCCTTTACAGCAAGCAAGTACCAACAAATGCCATTAGCTATGTGCCTGATACAACAATAAAGGCATGCACTTCTACTTGTACTCACTCTCCATCGATCACCATATTTGCTACCTAGATATTCAGATATGTAGGTGTAAAGTAGTATATTTACACCACTATTAAATTTTAATTTGATCAGCAAAATCATGCGTACTTAAGCCATATATGATAATACTAAAGCAAAAATACATGATTTCAGATTATATCAGTAACAATTTCTCCTATAATTTAAATTTATTCAATGGTAACATGCCACGCTAATCAAGTTCATTCATCTCATCAGAATACTTCTTCAAACCGGATACTAGTAGCCTAATCACATCTAATATGCATCCCAGATTGAGGAAAAATCTAGCGACAAAAAACCTAACCACCAGGGGTGAGGAACAGAGAATGCGGCCATGCATGGGAGGGAGAAGATTGCTCTACCGACTGCCGCCCACTCTAAAGATCGCCACAAGTTGCGCCTCTTGCCTGCCACGCATCGCCTATGTGTCCTACCCCTCCTAATGAAGGAGGCAGTGGTGCGGCAGGATCGTGCGTGCGATTGGATGGATATTAGAGGCCAGTGTGATGTGGTGCGGCCCAACTCAGGTGTTGTGCGCGAGCGAGCTGCTTGGAGAAATCATATCGGGCTAGCCCGGTCGGGAGAACCTGCGAGGACTCGTCCAGCAGGGAGAAAAAATAGGCAGGAAAAACCACGATGTGGCATGCTATCTAGAGCTAACAATTGGGACCTGCCAGTCAAAACAATCACAAAATTTTAAACAGGGTAAATTGTGGCAAAACTTTTACTAAACGAGGTAAAACGGATAAAATCTTGCTAAATATGGTAATTAGTGTAAAAATATCAAAATAAGGGGTAAAAACCAGAATTCGCTCTAATATATAATTTGATCGGCTTATACATAATTATGAGTTAAATACAACATGAGTGCCTCAACTTGTCATGTGTGATCAGTTTGGTTCCTAAAGTCGTAAAATACATAAAAGTGATGCTCGAACTTGTCCGGGCGTGCAAATATGGTGCGTCTTGCCGTAGCCGGGTGTACGCCTTCCCATGTGGCGCGCCAGCATGGCGACGGTTCGCATGTCAATGAGCGAGAGCATTTTATTTACAGCCAACTCCCTTAGATTTTATTTAATTACACATAAATGTGTGTCATACGGATGCAGACTGATAATGGATCCAACCTGTCACGTTTGGGTCTTGCATATCAACACAGACGAGTGGATGTCGTGTGTGTGATATGCATCCGTGCACACCTCAATGACAATTTATTTGTTTGGTGTTACCATACAAAAAATATATTTGTTTGGTGCACCCTAACTATACATAAATTTAAAAAATAGTTCTTAATATACGTTGAACTGTCTAAATCTACATAAATTTTAGAATTAGTTCATGTTTACCTCTTCAAAGTACACCATAATAAAAATAGAATAAAGAGTTAAACTACACCATAATTGCCTACTGATAATTATTGTATTTTTTATATGACAAAATTTACATATCATGAAAATTAAACAAAAACTTGAAAAAATGTAGAAAATGTGTTAAAGAATTGCGCATCTATATGCTATATTGTTCTACACACATTTCTAGTTACAAGTAGAACGTATAACTTATTTTGGTCAGGCGGCCAGCATGTGCCTGCATTAAGCAGGAGGTCCCATGCTGCAATTCTTTTAGTGATTTCTCGCTCTATTGACACATGGGATCCATATTTTTAATTTGGGGAGCTTTTCTATGTAATTAAATAAAAATGAGGTGGTTTCTGCACACACAAAAAATCACTCGTCCACTTTCAGCCACTGACATGCAGGCCGCCGCCTGCTGGAGTGTCACGCAAGCAGGACGTACATCCAAATACGGTAAAAGGCACTGTATTTGCTCGGACTAACAAGTTCAAGCACCACTTTCATGTATTTTACAACTTTAGACACTAAACTGACCTCACATGACAAGTTTAGGCACCCGTGGTGTCTTTAACTCCATAATTATCGCTCTAACAATTTAGAACATCAAATCGCTTTTTATTTGAGGGACGAGCTAGTGACGCGTCAACATCAACGAACTAATGAGCTGCCAATCTAGTTCCGGCGGTTCCCCGATCACTGGCTAGCTATCGCGTACGTTACGTACGTGTACCATCCGATGATCAAATCAGCGAAAGAAAACAACTCGCCTAGAACTCGCCTAGCTAATCACGATATCGACCCATGCGTTGCGTACGACGTTGTTTGCGCTGATCCAGATGTCACTTGTCGGCCGATGAATGGATCGATTGGCTTGTGAAAGTATGAAGCTACTACTATTCGTTTGTTTGTTACCTCCGTCCCCATTACTTGTCTCCTTTCGATACGATAATACCAGGAACAGGAAGACCTACCTTTCTCACTTCAGGTCTGTGGGCAATAAAATGCAGCACAGCCTGGTTAATTACTCCACATGTTTGTTGTCTCACATCCAAAGGAGCGGCGCCTCCCTCAAAATGGAATAAGGTTCTCTCCGCCTAGCTCCCATTTTAATGATGTGTCTAACATCATCGGCGCACGTGTGGAGGTATGTCTTCGGAGGATCTGTCATTGCTTTGCTGGATTTATTCGGGTCTGATCGTAGTTCGTTTATGTTCATGTGTTTTTAGGTTAGATTCTTCCGATGTACGTTATTCTTCATCGATGGCCATTGATATTCTGTTGCGCTTGTCCTATGGGACCTTAACACGACGACTTTTCGACTGTCTATTTAACAAGTTTAGTCTGGCTCCGACGAGGGAGGGGCAATCACGAAGGCGCACCTTCAGCTTGTTTCAGTGCTTGTAGTCATCGTTAGGTGGTATATAGATCTGGATGTAATTTATTTCTAGTATTCGTTATACTGCCATGATTGAAGATGAATAGATAAAAGTTTTTTTTTAAAAAAACTTAAAGGCCAAAGAAAACAGTGTGCAGCTACTGAGATGGAGTACTGCTCTACCTACTGCTGCAATAAAAAAACAAAGAGAGTAACAAATAGCAGCACGGCACAGAAAAGGCATGATCTGCATGGGGCGACTGGACTTGACCTAGTGGCTAGGTGCACCATGTTTTTTCTTTTAAGTTGCTACTAGATGCACCAAGTAAACTATTTTTTCTTTTAAGTTGCTAGATGCACCATGCACTCCATGCTGATGGTGAGCCTGGTGTGCTGGTGAAGAAGCGCCCCACGCCCACGCCCTCGGTATCCGCGTCCATTTTCGCTCGCAGGTTGGGCCCACGGCCGCAACTCGCGTGGCAGGGACCTGCGTGTGCCTGCCCTCGTGGCCCACACCACTTGATCAGCCGGTTCAGCCCACACGGATGGGACCTACCTGCAGAGACTTTAACTGCACGGCTTGATTTTAACTCCGAGCATTGCTGGAACAGTCCGACAGCTGCTTTTGCCCGAGTGTTCTCGAACCTTCAAAATAACTCGTCCGTCTCGTGAGTTTGAGGTCCGGCTCTTTCAGTCATTCGAATGCCTAGCAGCAAATCTAACGCGCCGACTCATTTTATCCGTGTTTGCATTAAAACAAAGATAAAAATAGATCCAATATGCCGACACGACGAACCAAATTAATGCGCGTCCGCTTTTGATTCGCAAGGTAACCCATTCCACGCCTAAATTTGGGACTGGTTTGTATCGGCGCAGACACAATGTGGATGCGCATGACTCCCCCCCTCCCCCCCTCCCTCCCCTTGCTCGCCATTCTCTTTCTCCCAACGACAGCCAGCACCCGGCCGCCCCAACCCGTCGTCGCCGCCGCCCAGTTCTGGTGCCTTTGCCAGTCTTCTGCACCCACATACCTCCTCGGAGCACGCCACCTCCCAACGTCGCCGCCACCGCCGCCTCACCGCCGGGCCACCGCAGCTTCCCCGACATCGCCGCCAGCGCCACCTCGCCCCCAGCGCTCCCGACCAGCTTCTTCGACGCCGTCGCCACGCTCGGCTGACGCCGCCAGGCTAGCTACCCAGTCCAGGGGAGCCGTGGCCCTTCAGCGGCCAGCTTCTTCGACGACGCCCGCAAGTTGTTCGACAGTTTGCCCGCAAAATACAAATGGACTCCGCCGACGAGTTCTTTCTCCACGATTTCATTTGTGACTCGGATGATTCTTCATCCGACGATGAGGAGATTGTGGCTGCTGTGTTGGTCGTCCATGACCACCTTAGTAGGGAGCGCCTGTTGTTCCGGAGCTCGATCCTGGGGCACACTCCGGCGTTGAATCACAACCGAGAGAGTGGTCATTTCCTTCTCTGGAAGGACTATTTCAAGACACCCAAACCGCTCTTCAAATATCACCTATTCCGGCGCCGTCTCCGTATGGCTAGACATGTTTTCAACCGTATCCGGAAGGGGGTGGTGGCATGCAATAAGTATTTTATGATTATGAAATCTGGCAAATGGACGTCAAAACTGCATTCCTTAATGGATTTCTTAAAAAAGAGTTGTATATGATGCAATTAGACGGTTTTGTCGATCCTAAAGGTGCTAACAAAGTGTGCAAGCTCCAGCGATCCATTTATGGATTGGTGAAAGCATCTCGGAGTTGCAATATATGCTTTGATGAGGTGATCAAAGCATATGGTTTTATACAGACTTTTGGAGAAGTCTGTATTTAAAAGAAAGTGAGTGGGAGCTCTGTAGCATTTCTAATATTATACGTGGATGACATATTGTTGATCGAAAATGATATAGAATTTCTGGATA
>CAJFDF010000752.1:16449-27256 GCA_904067115.1 Aegilops sharonensis
GGATATTTCAAAAGAATCAAAGGGATCATAACAGTCATCATAGCAATCATCCTTCGGTAAGCACGAAGGGGAATTAAACAATGTATGAGTTGAAGAGTTACTCTCATTAGAAGGTGGGCACGGGTAGCTAATCCGCTCTTCCTCCTTTTGTTCTTGGCTCTCCTCATCATCTTTTTCATCCAATGAGCTCACAGTTTCATCAATTTCTTCTTCCATAGACTCCTGCAAAATATTAGTCTCTTCTTGGACAACGGAGACTTTCTCAGTAAGTGCATTAATATAGGCATTATATTCATAATTATCATAGCAATATTTTAGGATAGCTAAATTTTCAGGCCTATAAACATCATCATCAAAAGCTTCATACTTTTCAAACAAAGATTCAATTTCATAAGCACCCTTAAAAGCAACAAATTCTTCTATTTGTTCCACATCATAGAAATCATATAACCTCTAGCATAAGACGCCAAGGTTTCATTATCATTAAATTTGCATAGAAAGGGGAGGTGTGGAGCATTAATCCTAGAGCAACAATTATAATCATAATTTAAGCATACTTGCCGAGCATACCACTTCAATATATAAATTTGATCCCATAATAGTTTCCCTTTTTGTGTCAAGCGATAATCCCTAAAGTATTCACGTTGATCTAATGTTACTCCCATTATCAAACTGAATGAGGTTTTCTCAGGATTATCAAAGTGGTACATAATATTTTGCACATATTGAGCATCGAGGGTTTTAGGAGGTTCCTCATCTCCATGAGTAGCAGGTACACCTAATTTTTTTGGTATTTCGTGTTCCATATCCATAACTAAAGATAAAAAACAACTAAGAACAGCTAATAAAAATTACTTAGTGATAAAACCAACAAGCACACGCGAGAATATTCACCCCACGCTATAACTCCCTGGCAACGGCGCCAGAAAAAGGTCTTGATAACCCACAAGTATAGGGGATCAATTGTAGCCTCTTTCGATAAGTAAGAGTGTCGAACCCAACGAGGAGCTAAAGGTAGAACAAATATTCCCTCAAGTTCTATCGACCACCGATACAACTCTACGCACGCTTGACGTTTACTTTACCTAGAACAAGTATGAAACTAGAAGTACTTTGTAGGTGTTTTTGGATAAGCAAGCAAGGTAATAAAGAGCGCGTAAATAAAAGCTATGGGCTGTTTAGATAAAGACACAACTAAATTAGTTTTAGTAAAGAGCTTTTTGTTACGAGAAAGTTATTTGTCCCTAGGCAATCGATAACTAGACCGGTAATCACTATTGCAATTTTATTTGAGGGAGAGCCATAAGCTAACATACTTTCTCTACTTGGATCATATGCACTTATGATTGGAACTCTAGCAAGCATCCGCAACTACTAAAGATCATTAAGGTAAAACCCAACCATAGCATTAAAGTATCAAGTCCCCTTTATCCCATACGCAAACAACCTACTTACTCGGGTCTGTGGTTCTGTCACTCACGCCACCCACCAAAAGCAAATCATAAACATATAGCAAACCCTACAGTGGGGATCCCTCACGCTTGCGAGACACGGAGAGCACCATAGGACAACACCAATAATAAAACATGCAACTCAAACCAATCTTGATCATCAAATAGCCAATAGGACAAAACAGATCTACTCAAACATCATAGGATAGCCATACATCATTGGGAAATAATATATAGCGTTGAGAACCATGTTTAAGTAGAGATTACAGCGGGTAAGAGAGAGGTTACACCGCTGCATAGAGGGGGGAAGAGTTGGTGATGATGGCGGTGAAGTTGTTGGTGAAGATTGCAGTGATGATGATGGCCCCGGCGGTGTTCCGGCGCCACCAGAAGCGAGGGGGAGAGAGCCCCCCCTCCTTCTTCTTATTCCTTGACCTTCTCCCTAGATGTGAGAGCCCCTCCGAGATTGGATCTGTCTCTCTGTCTCTCTCTGTTTTTGCGTTTTTCGTCTGCTGCCCTTTCACCGTTTTGTACATATATGGAGATCCGTAACTCTGATTGGACTGAAACCTTCGCCGTGATTTTTTACCAAAAAATAGCTTTCTTGCGGCCGAAGAAGGGCATCAACCGCCTTACGGGTGGCCCACGAGGGTCAGGGGCGCGCCCTGGGGGGTAGGGCGCGCCCCCCTGCCTCGTGGCCACCTCGGGCACTGTCTCGCGTGGATTTTTCTTCCGGAATTTTCCAAATATTCCAAAAATAAGCTCCGTCTGTTTTTAACCCGTTTGGACTTTGTTTGATATGGATATTCTGCGAAACAAAAAACATGCAACAAACAGGAACTGGCACTGGGCACTGGATCAATATGTTAGTCCGAAAAATAGTATAAAATGTTGCCAAAAGTATATGGAAGTTGTATAATATTGGCATGGAACAATAAAAAATTATAGATACGACGGAGACGTATCACAAGTGTTCTCCCTGAGTATGCACCGTTGCCACAGTTCTTCGTGCTGAGACACCACGTGATGATCAGGTGTGATAAGCTCTACGTTCACATACGACGGGTGCGAGCCAGTTTTGCACACGCAGAATACTTGGATTAAACTTGATGAGCCTAGCATATGCAGATATGGCCTTGGAACACTGGAGACCGAAAGGTGGAACGTGAATCATATAGTAGATATGATCAACATAGTGATGTTCACCATTGAAAACTACTCCATCTCACGTGATGATCAGACATGGTTTAGTTGATTTGGATCACGTGATCATTTAGATGACGCGAGGGATGTCTATCTAAGTGGGAATTCTTAAGTAATATGATTAATTGAACTTTAATTTATCATGAACTTAGTCCTGTTAGTATTTGCATAACTATGTTGTAGATCAATAGCTCGTGATGTAGCTCCCCGTTTATTTTTGATATGTTCCTAGAGAAAAATAAGTTGAAAGATGATAGTAGCAATGATGCGGACTTGGTCCGTGATCTGAGGATTATCCCAATTGCTGCACAGAAGAATTATGTCCTTGATGCACCGCTAGGTGACAGACCTATTGCAGGAGCAGATGCAGACGTTATGAACGTTTGACAAAGCTTGGTATGATGACTACTTGATAGTTTAGTGCACCATGCTTTACGGCTTAGAACCGGGACTTCAATGATGTTTTGAACGCCATGAAGCATATAAGATGTTCCAAGAGCTGAAATTGGTATTTCACACTCATGCCCGTATCGAGAGGTATGAGACCTCTGACTGTACTTTGCCTACAAGATGGAGGAGAATAGCTCAACCAGTGAGCATGTGCTCAGATTGTCTGGGTACTACAATCACTTGAATCAAGTGGGAGTTAATCTTCCTGATAAGATAGTGATTGACAGAGTTCTCTAGTCACTATCAGCAAGTTACTAGAACTTCGTGATGAACTATAATATGCAAGGGATAACGGAAACGATTCCCAAGCTCTTCGCGATGCTGAAATCGGCGAAGGTAGAAATCAAGAAAAAGCATCAAGTGTTGATGGTTGACAAGACCACTAGTTTCAAGTAAAAGGGCAAGGGAAAGAAAGGGAACTTCAAAAAGAATGGCAAGCAAGTTGCCACTCCCATGAAGAAGCCCAAAGCTAGACCCAAGCCTGAAACTGAGTGCTTCTACTGCAAAGGAAATGGTCACTGGAAGTGGAACTGCCCTAGATACTTGGCGGATAAGAAGGATGGCATAGTGAACAAAGGTATATTGGATATACATGTTATTGATGGGTACTTTACTAGTGTTTATAGCAACCCCTCGGTATTTGATACTGTTCAATTGCTAAGAGTAGTAACTCAAAACGGGAGTTGCAAAATAAACAAAGACTAGTTAAGGGCGAGGCGATGATGTGTGTTGGAAGTGATTCCAAGGTTGATAAGGTCACCATCGCACACTCCCTTTACCTTCGGGATTAGTGTTGAACCTAAACTAAATGTTATTTGGTGTTTGTGTTGAGCATGAATATGATTAGATCATCTTTAATGCAATACGGTTATTCATTTAAGTCAAAGAATAATTGTTGTTCTATTTACATGAATAAAACCGTCTATGGTCATACACTCAATATAAATGGTTTATTGAATTTCGATCGTAGTGATACACATATTCATAATCTTGAAGCCAAAAGATGCAAAGTTAATAATAACAGTGCAACTTATTTGTGGCACTGCCGTTTAGGTCATATTGGTGTAAAGCGCATGAAGAAACAATGAAGCAACTCCATGCTGATGGGCTTTTGGAATCACTTGATTATGAATCACTTGATGCTTGCGGACCATGCCTCGTGGGAAAGATGACTAAGACTCCATTCTCCGGAACAATGGAGCAAGCAACTGACTTACTGGAAATAATACATACTGATGTATGCGGTCCGATGAGTGTTGAGGCTCGCAGCGGGTATTGTTATTTTCTGACCTTCACAGATGATTTGAGCAGATATGGGTATATCTACTTGATGAAACATAAGTCTGAAACATTTTAAAAGTTCAAAGAATTTCAGAGTGAAGTGGAAAATCATCGTAACAAGAAAATAAAGTTTCTATGATCTGATCGCGGAGACGAATATATATTTGAGTTACGAGTTTTGTCTTCAATTAAAACAATGTGGAATAGTTTCACAAACTCATGCCACCTGGAACACCACATCATAATGGTGTGTCCGAACGTCATAACCGTACTTTATTGGATATAGTGCAACCTATGATGTCTCTTACCGATTTACCACTATCATTTTGGGGTTATGCATTAGAGGCAGCTACATTCACGTTAAATAGGGCGCCGTCTAATCCGTTGAGACGACACCATATGAACCATGGTTTGGCTAGAAAGCTAAGCTATCATTTCTTAAAGTTTGGGGTTGAGATGCTTATGTGAAAAAGTTTCAACCTAATAAGCTCGAACCCAAATCGGAGAAGTGCGTCTTCATAGGATACCCAAAAGAAAATGTTGGGTACACCGTCTATCATAGATGCGAAGGCAAGATCTTTGTTGCTAAGAATGGATTCTTTTTAGATAAGAAGTTTCTCTCGAAAGAAGTGAGTGGGAGGAAAGTAGAACTTGATGAGGTAATTGTACCTTCTCCCGAATTGGAAATTAGTTCATCACAGAAATCAGTTCCAGTGATGTCTACACTAATTAGTGAGGAAGTTAATGATGATGATCATGAAACTTCAGATCGATTTACTACCGAACCTCGTAGGTCAACTAGAGTACGTTCCGCACCAGAGTGGTACGGTAATGCTGTTCTAGAAGTCATGTTACTAGACCTTGACGAACCTACGAACTATGAGGAAGCGATGATGAGCCCAGATTCCACGAAATGGCTTGAGGCCATGAAATCTGAGATGGGATCCATGTATGAGAACAAAGTGTGGACTTTGGTTGACTTGCCCGTTGATCGGCAAGCCATGGAGAATAAATGGATCTTCAAGAGGAAGACGGACGCTGATAGTAGTGTTACTATAGACAAAGCTCGAATTGTCGAAAAAATGTTTTCGACAAGTTCAAGGTGTTGAATACGATGAGATTTTCTCACTCGTATCAGTGCTTAAGTCTGTCCGAATCATGTTAGCAATTGCCGCATTTTATGAAATCTGGCAAATGGATGTCAAAACTAATTCTTTAATGGATTTCTTAAAGAAGAGTTTTATATGATGCAACCAGAAGGTTTTGTTGATTCTAAAGGTACTAACAAAGTGTGAAAAGCTCCAGTGATCCATCGATGGACTGGTGCAAGCTTCTCGGAGTTGGAATATATGCTTTGATGAGTTGATCAAAGCATATAGTTTTATACAGACTTGTGGTGAAGCCTGGATTTACAAGAAAGTGAGTGGGAGCATTACAACTTTTCTGATAAGTATATGTGAATGACATATTGTTGATCAGAAATGATGTAGAATTTCCTGGAAAGCATAAAGGAGTGTTTGAAAGGAGTTTTTCAAAGAAAGACCTCGGTGAAGCTGCTTACATATTGGGCATCAAGATCTATAGAGATAGATCAAGACGCTTGATCAGTTTTTTCAATAGTTGTTCAAAATGGAACAGTCAAAGAAGGAGTTCTTGCCTGTGTTGCAAGATGTGAAGTTGAGTAAGACTCAAAGCCCGACCACGACAGAAGATAAAGAGAGAACGGAACTCATTCCCTATGCCTCAGCCATAGGTTCTATAAAGTATGCCATGCTGTGTACCAGACCTATTGTATACCCTACCCTGAGTTTGGCAAGGGAGTACAATAGTGATCTAGGAGTATATCACTGGACATTGGTCAAAATTATCCTTAGAGGACTAAGGAAATATTTCTCGGTTATGGAGGTGATAAAGATTTCGTCATAAAGAGTTATGTCGACGCAAGCTTTGACACCAATCTGGATGACTCTGAGTCTCGATCTGGATACATATTGAAAGTGGGAGCATTTAGCTGGAGTAGCTCCGTGAGCATTGTAGACATAGAAATTTGAAAAATACATACGGATCTGAATGTGGAGATGTGAACTAGATTATTGACTCTAGTGCAAGTGGGAGACTGAAGGAAATATGCCCTAGAGGCAATAATAAAGTTGTTATTTATATTTCCTTATATCATGATAAATGTTTATTATTCATGCTAGAATTGTATTAACCGGAAACTTAGTACATGTGTGAATACATGATAACCCACAAGTATAGGGGATCAATTGTAGCCTCTTTCGATAAGTAAGAGTGTCGAACCCAACGAGGAGCTAAAGGTAGAACAAATATTCCCTCAAGTTCTATCGACCACTGATACAACTCTACGCACACTTGACGTTCTGTTTACCTAGAACAAGTAAAGTGTTGTTGGATAGGTTTGCAAGATAATAAAGAGCACGTAATTAAAAGCTAGTGGCTGTTTAGATAAAGACACAACTAAGTTAGTTTTAGTAAAGAGCATTTTTTCACGAGAAAATTATTTGTCCCTAGGCAATCGATAACTAGACCGATAATCACTATTGGAATTTTATTTGAGGGAGAGGCATAAGCTAACATACTTTCTCTACTTGGATCATATGCACTTATGATTGGAACTCTAGCAAGCATCCGCATCTACTAAAGATCATTAAGGTAAAACCCAACCATATCATTATAAGGCATCAAGTCCTCTTTACTCCCATACGCAAACAACCTACTTACTCGGGTATGTGCTTCTGTCACTCACGCCACCCACCATAAGCAAATCATGAACATATTGCAAACCCTACAGTGGGGATCCCTCACGCTTGCGCGACACGGAGAGCACCATAGGACAGCACCAATAATAAAACATGCAACTCAAACCAATCACGATCATCAATTAACCCATAGGACAAAACGGATCTACTCAAACATCATAGGATAGCCATACATCATTGGGAAATAATATATAGTGTTGAGCACCATGTTTAAGTAGAGATTACAGCGGGTAAAAGAGGGGTTACACCGCTGCATAGAGGCAGGAAGAGTTGGTGATGATGGCGGTGAAGTTGTTGGTGTAGATTGCGGTGACGATGATGGCCCCGACGGCGTTCCGGCGCCACCGGAAGCGAGGGGGAGAGAGCCCCCCTTCTTCTTCTTCTTCCTTGACCTTCTCCCTAGATGGGAGAAGGGTTTCCCCTCTGGTCCATGGCCTCCATGGCACGGAGGGGCGAGAGGCCCTCCGAGATTGGATCTGTCTCTCTGTCTCTCTCTGTTTCTCCGTTCCCCGATTCTGCCCTTTCACCGTTTCTTAAATTTCCGGAGATCCGTAACTCCGATTGGGCTGAATTTTGGACACGATCTCTATCCGGAAATTAGCTTTCTTGCGGCAAAAGAAGGGCACCAACCGCCTTACAGGGTGGCCATGAGGGCCCAGGGCGCGCCTGACCCCCTGGGGCGCGCCCCCCTGCCTCGTGGCCACCTCGGGCATCGTCTCGCGTTGATTCTTCTTCCCAAAAATCATAAATATTCCAAAAAAATCTCCGTCAGTTTTTATCCCGTTTGGACTCCATTTTGATACGGATTTTCCGCGAAACAAAAGACATGCAACAAATAGGAACTGACACTGGGCACTGGATCAATATGTTAGTCCCAAAAATAGTATAAAAAGTTGCCAAAAGTATATGAAAGTTGTAGAATATTGGCATGGAACAATAAAAAATTATAGATATGACGGAGACGTATCATCATCCCCAAGCTTAACTCCTGCTCGTCCCCGAGTAGGTAAATGATAAAAAGATAATTTTTGATGTGGAATGCTACCTAGCATAATCTTGATCATGTAATCTAATCATGGCATGAATATTAAGACATGAGTGATTCAAGGCAATAGTCTATCATTTGACATAAAAACAATAATACTTCAAGCATACTAATAAAGCAATCATGTCTTTTCAAAACAACATGGCCAAAGAAAGTTATCCCTACAAAATCATATAGTCTGGCTATGCTCCATCTTCACCACACAAAATATTCAAGTCATGCACAATCCCGGTTTTAGCCAAGCAATTGTTTCATACTTTAGTATTCTCAAACTTTTTCAACTTTCACGCAATACATGAGCGTGAGCCATGGATATAGCACTATAGGTGGAATAGAATATGATGGTGGAGGTTGTGTGGAGAAGACAAAAAGGAGAAAGTCTCACATCAACGCGGCTAATCAACGGGCTATGGAGATGCCCATCAATTGATGTCAATGTGAGGAGTAGGGATTTCCATGCAACGGATGCACTAAGAGCCATAAGTGTATGAAAGCTCAAACTGGAAACTAAGTGGGTGTGCATCCACTTTGCGTGCTCATGAAGACCTCGGGCATTTGAGGAAGCCCGTCATCGGAATATACAAGCCAAGTTCTATAATGAGAAATTCCCACTAGTATATGAAAGTGATAACTCAAGAGACTCTCTATATGAAGAACATGGTGCTACTCTGAAGCACACGTGTGGTAAAAGGATAGTAACATTGTACCTTGATGACCCACAAGTATAGGGGATCTATCGTAGTCCTTTCGATAGTAAGAGTGTCGAACCAAACGAGGAGCAGAAGGAAATGATAAGCGGTTTTCAGCAAGGTATTCTATGCAAGTACTGAAATAAGTGGTAACAGATAGTTTTGTGACAAGATAATTTGTAACGAGCAACAAGTAACAAAAGTAAATAAAGTGCAGCAAGGTGGCCCAATCCTTTTTGTAGCAAAGGACAAGCCTGAACAAACTCTTATAATAGGAAAAGCGCTCCCGAGGACACATGGGAATATCGTCAAGCTAGTTTTCATCACGTTCATATGATTCGCGTTCTTGATAATTTGATATGTGGGTGGACCGGTGCTTGGGTGCTGTTCTTACTTGAACAAACATCCCACTTATGATTAACCTCTATTGCAAGCATCCGCAACTACAACAAAAGTATTAAGGTAAACCTAACCATAGCACGAAACATAGGGATCCAAATCAGCCCCTTACGAAGCAACGCATAAACTAGGGTTTAAGCTTCTGTCACTCTAGCAACCCATCATCTACTTATTACTTCCCAATGCCTTCCTCTAGGCCCAAATAATGGTGAAGTGTTATGTAGTCGATGTTCACATAACACCACTAGAGGCTAGACAACATACATCTCATCAAAATATCGAACGAATACCAAATTCACATGACTACTAATAGCAAGACTTCTCCCATGTCCTCAGGAACAAAAGTAATTACTCACAAAGCATATTCATGTTTAGAATCAGAGGGGTATTAATATGCATAAAGGATCTGAACATATGATCTTCCACCAAATAAACCAACTAGCATCAATTACAAGGAGTAATCAACACTTCTAGCAACCTACTAGTACCAATCCCGGACTTGGAGACAGGAATTGGATACAAGAGATGAACTAGGGTTTTGAGAAGAGATGGTGCTGGTGAAGATGTTGATGGAGATTGCCCTCTCCCGATGAGAGGAGCGTTGGTGATGAAAATGGTGATGATTCCCCCCTCCCGGAGGGATGTGTCCCCGGCAGAACAGCTCTGCCGGAGCCCTAGATTGGTTCCGCCAAGGTTCCGCCTCGTGGCGGCGGAGTTTCGTCCCGAAAGGTTGCTTCTTATTTTTCTCTCGACGAAAGACCTCATATAGCAGAAGATGGGCATCGAAGAGCCACCAGGGGGCCCACGAGGTAGGGGGGCGCGCCCTAGGAGGGGGGCGCGCCCCCCGCAATCGTGGACAGGGTGTGGGCCCCCTGGTCTTCAACTTTGGCAAGGATTTTTCATTATTTTTTATAAGATGTTCCCTGGAGTTTCAGGACTTTTGGAGTTGTGCAGAATAGGTCTCTAATATTTGCTCCTTTTCCAGCCCAGAATTCCAGCTGCCGGCATTCTCCCTCCTTATGTAATCCTTGTAAAATAAGAGAGAGAATAGTCATAAGTATTGTGACATGACATGTAATAAGAGCCCATAATGCAATAAATATCGATATAAAAGCATGATGCAAAATGGACGTATCATCCCTTCTCTCTTTTTCTCTCATTTTTTGGTGGGCTTCTTTGGCCTCTTTTTTTTATTTGGGCTTCTTTGGCCTCTTTTATTTTTCACAAAGTCCGGAGACTCATCCCGACTTGTGGGGGAATCATAGTCTCCATCATCCTTTCCTCACTGGGGCAATGCTCTAATAATGATGATCATCACACTTTTATTTACTTACAACTCAATATTACAACTCGATATCTAGAACAAAGATATGACTCTATATGAATCCCTCCGGTGGTGTACCGGGATGTGCAATGATCTAGCGTAGCAATGACATCAAAAAACGGACAAGCCATGAAAACATCATGCTAGCTGTCTTACGATCATGCAAAGCAATATGACAATTGTAG
>CAJFDF010000752.1:28171-42374 GCA_904067115.1 Aegilops sharonensis
GGGTTTGGAGAATTCAAACGCAATTGGAGACACGGATGTTTTTGTCGTGGTTCCGATAGGTGGTGCTATCGTACATCCACGTTGATGGAGACTTCAACCCACGAAGGGTAACGGTTGCGCGAGTCCACGGAGTGCTCCACCCACGAAGGGTCCACGAAGAAGCAACCTTGTCTATCCCACCATGGCCGTCGCCCACGAAGGACTTGCCTCACTAGCGGTAGATCTTCATGAAGTAGGCGATCTCCTTGCCCTTACAAACTCCGTGGTTCAACTCCACAATCTTGTCGGAGGCTCCCAAGTGACACCTAGCCAATCTAGGAGACACCACTCTCCAAGAAGTAACAAATGGTGTGTTGATGATGAACTCCTTGCTCTTGTGCTTCAAATGATAGTCTCCCCAACACTCAACTCTCTCTCGCAGGATTTGGATTTGGTGGAAAGAAGATTTGAGTGGAAAGAAACTTGGGGAAGGCTAGAGATCAAGATTCATATGGTAGGAATGGAATATCTTGGCCTCAACACAAGGGTAGGGGGTTCTCTCTCAGAAGATGTATATTGGAAGTGTAGGTTCGTTCTGATGGCTCTCTCCACAAATGAAGAGTGGGTGGAGGGGTATATATAGCCTCCACACAAAAACTAACCATTACACACAATTTACCAATCTCGGTGAGACCGAATTAAGAAACTCGGTCGGACCGATTTAGCAAATCTAGTGACCGTTAGGATTTTCGGTGGGACCGACATGCAACTCGGTAGGACTGATATGGTTAGGGTTAGGGCATAATGTAATCTCAGTGAGACCGATTACACAAACTCGGTGGGACCTATTTTGGTAATAAGCTAACCAGAGAGTTGGTTAGGTAAACTCGGTGGGACCGATTTGCTCATTTCAGTGAGACCGAAATGTTACAAAAAGGAAACAGAGAGTTTACATTGCAATCTCGGTGGGACCGATCGCTCATCTCGGTGGGACCAAAACGGTACGAAGGGAAACAGAGAGATTATAATCCCATCTCGGTGAGACCGAGATCCCTATCGGTGAGACCGATTTTCCTAGGGTTTGTGGTAGTGGCTATGACATCTGAACTCGGTGGCGCCGGATAGAAAGAGTCGGTGGGGCCGAGTTTGACTTTTGGTTTAGGTCATATGTGGATGTGGGAAAGTAGTTGAGGGGTTTGGAGCATATCACTAAGCACTTTGAGCAAGCAAGCCATTAATCAACACCTCATCCCTCCTTGATAGTATTGGCTTTTCCTATAGACTCAATGTGATCTTGGATCACTAAAATATAAAATGTAGAGTCTTGAGATTTGAGCTTGAGCCAATCCTTTTATCCTTAGTATTTTGAGGGGTCCACTTTCCTCATCCATGCCATGCCATTCATTGAGCTTTTCCTAAAATATTCATCTTGGAATGATGTTAGCTCAATGAGCTATATGTTGTTAGGAATTACCAAAACCACCCAGGGATAGTTGCACTTTCAATCTCCCCCTTTTTGGTAATTGATGACAACATATAGATCAAAGCTTCGACAAATGATAATAAGAGTTAAAAACATTGTCGCTTTGAGAAGTATGTGAAAAAGCAAGAGCTCCCCCTAAATTTGTGCATAGTTTAAGATTTGCTTTTGACTGCAAATGCACAAAGAGTTAGGTTTATGGGTTACTCTTCCATGTCACATACATCTTGGTGGAGCGCTCAAAATGATAACAATAGAATACATGCACTCATCACCAAGCAAAGTGGATGATCATATAGAGAAAAAAGGATAATGTCATCCAGCAAGCATTAATGTAGCATATGATCAAACACATGATCATCCAAGTATCACACAGACAGAAAGTATCTCAATCAAGCAAATAAAGTTTAACCACCAAAGCAAGAGAGAGAGAAAAAACAACGCTCTCTCTCGAAGCCTATGATCTATGGGCCAATAGCTCCTGTGCGACGTTTTTCATGCGAATTGGAAGGAGTGTGATGTAGTTCGAATGAATGGCTGTGATGCGACGTCTTCGAAGCCAACAATAGCTCCAATGCGACATGGCTCTGTTTAACCGTGAAATGAAAAACATGAGGGGTTAGCGATTTGAGTTATGACACGCGAGACCCACCAGTTACTCGCATGCGGGTGGGACCCACAACTTATCCACACAAGCATGCCCGTGCTCATCAGCGTGCCCCAACCCGAGCCACCCACGAGCCCGAGCCAACCCGCCCTCCTCCATTGCTTGCCCTGCCCCTTTCCTTTCCCACCTTCTTCTTCCTCTGCTCCGGCAACGAAGCGCGCCGCCGGCGGGTAATGTCTAGCTCGACTTCGGCCACCCGCCAATCATGGACGCAGTACGGTCCACTGCCGTTGACAAGATGCCCCGATTGCCCGCGCATGGAGCCTCTGAAGCGTTTGACTTGTGTGAGGGAAGAAAATGGCAACCGTGGGCGCGAGTTTGTGAAATGTTTGAGCAAGCCACAGCCAGGGCAGGTTAGATCTGTGTTCTTGACCAACCCTATGGTCTAATTTCTCCTAATTTCTTTCTTTTTTCCTCGAATTAGGGCGGTGGATCTGGGTGGTGGATCTAGGATTCATGCGCCGCCGGCCCCCTGTTTTTCAGGTTCTGAAGAAATGTGGGCATTTTGAGTGGCTCGATGACTATGTTGAAAGGTTGAAATTGGAGGGATCAACCCCAACCCAAGAGCTCAATTTTGGGGGGCGGCTTGCAGTGGAACAAGCCCCCAATTTGGCGGATAGAGCCGATCCGATGATGCACAATGCAGAACTGAAGTGTGAATTGAAGAAAATTGGCAAGCAACTAAAGCATCTGATCGATTTGAAGCAGCAAGCAAATATGATGGCTGGAGCATTTTATAGTTGTGTCATTGCTATGGGTTTATTTTACTTGATGTTCATCAATCGCTAGAATTTATTAGATTTTCAGTTAGTTAGTCAGCTAGTTTCAGGGGTGCCGAGTAGCCAGGGATCATTTGTTAGATGAATTTGAATTTGTGTGAAGCAAAACTTGCTTGAATTATTGTAATGATATTCTCAGGGGCCCTATTTAGTGTTCATGCTCTGTTTCCTCTGTTTTTGTTCTTCAGTTAACAGAGTACACACCCAAATTCAGTTTCTAGTAAAAAAAACTGGGCTGCCGAATAGATGTTGGGCCATGAGAAAATGGGCCCTGAGAAAATAACCATGCCCAAATAGAGACCAGCCCACCCGCGTAAGGGCACCAGCCCACCTCTAACTTCAGCAAATAAAATGTTACTTGTTTTTACTTTGGCCTTTTTCTTGCACTAAATTTTGTGATGGGTCATTTTTTGATGCACTAAAACTAATGCATGTCTACGGTTCCATGAAATAAATGAGTTGCATGCTTGCATGAAGTGCCTGAAGTAAATTAGTTTGCATTTCCTAGTTGCACCCATGTCCATAGTGTGTTTGCATGGGGCTCCTAGTTGCATGTCCATGGTTTGGCAAATATTTTGAAGATGGTGTGTGTGGTGAGGGCGCCCATGTGGTGATTGGGGTGTATAAACCCGGGCCCATGGCAACCCATAGCAATACATGAATAATAAGCAAAAACAACCCATAGCAATCCACAAATAATAGCACGAAACACACAATATATATAGTAGCATAACGATTATATAGAAGCATAAAGATTGCAACCCATAGTTCCATGATAGCCTTACAACTCCATGATAGCCTTACAAATTAAAGTACTAATAAAACTTAATAATAGTAGCATAACGATTACAACTTAAAAAAACTAATACGATAGATCTCGCTAGATAGATAGGGGGGCACCAAACGCGGGTTCTTTGGGTTCTTCTTCTCCTCCTCCTCCGGGGCCACCTCGCTCCTCCGGGCGCCGCCCTTCACTCCTCCCCCCCATTGTTGATGGGGTACGGGAGCGTGTGCATAACGGCGTTGTTGGGGAAGATGCCGTTGAAGTCGGTGTAGATATTGTAGGTTGTGAAAGCTATGAACTCACAACCAACCCAATACGCTCGCCCGAGGAGATGGAAAGCATCGAAAGGATTAGTGAACGTGGCGAGGAGCCCAACCACAATGCCGTTGTGGTTTGACCTCCTCAAGATGGTACATCCGAGGAGAGCCGCGGGGGAGGTGGCGGAAGCCGACCCCAAGGAAGAACTCCGTTAACTCCCTAGCGCCCCTCCACCTCGAGATCGCCCAAACTCTAAGGGTTCTCTCTACATACACTCCGTCTGGGTAGAGCCTTTCCAGCACGGTTGGGGGGAAGCGGTAGGTGGGGCCGGTGTACTGCATGGTGGCGGGGTGGCTCGAGGGCTCGATCGGGTTTGCTGGTGAAGAAGGAAGAAGGAGGGCAGAGGAGGCGGATGGGGTGTGGATGAGGAGGGAGAGGAAGACGATAGTGCCTGACTTAAATAGCCCAAGTGCGACGTGGTTTCACCCTGTAGAATTAATGGGCGGGCGGCGTTTAGTGGGGGCTTGGCGCCCCATGAAAGTGTGTACACGAGGGGGTGGCTGCGTTTGGTGGGAGTGTGGGAAACGGGCTGCGATCCTTCTGTGCCACCGGTTGCGGGTCAAGGGGGACGGGCTCACGCACGCGTCTGTGTCGTCGTGGGTCAAGGGGACACGCCTGCCCCGGGTTCTCTGCGTGTGCCGCCCGTGCATTCATGCCCTAGCCCATTCTTGCTAGGGCCTGGCTAGAGGGCAACGTTTGGTCGATGGGAGACGTGACAATAATGGGCGCCTTCATTTGCCCATCTTGTAACGGGCAGCACGCTGTTTGAACTGCATAGATACCCACATCGATACCCCATGCCAGTATTGCGTCCTCAAAGAGGAGCACGCCATGCAGCGTTGGCTTTTTGGTTGTCTTCATCGGGCTGCTGCATTGTGGCCGGGTGCATGCTTTGATGCGACGATGCATTGGTTCTAATGGTAGGCATGCGACAGCTTACTGCGTCGATAGGGGTGGCGGAGCAGGGCTACGTCGAGGGCATGCATGCAACGCACGAGCGCAGTTCTGCGGGTGGGCATGCATGCTGCGGGTAGGCTCAGGCACGCATGCAATGATGGAAAGGGCACTGCGTAGGCTTGGTCCATGCACCGCGTCAACTCTTGCCATTGGATTCAAATGAACGGTCCTGATGCCCCAACGAGAGAGGCTGATCCAAACCCCACCGATTCAACCAATCAGCACGTCTCATGCGGATCGATGCACACTGATTCAACCAATCAGCGCGTCTCATGCGGATCGATGCACACTGTAGCTAACCCTAGCGCCTGATCTCAACCGTCCACGCACAACGATCGACGGCCCGGTAGTGTGCGGGGTTTTGAGGGGTTTTGAGAGGGGTTTTGAGGGGTTTTGGCTAATTAGGGTTGAGCATAACTAATTCAAAAAAATCAAAAAAAAAATAAAACTTGCGCTCATAGTCTTATTATGTCGTGTAATAACGAGAAAAAAAAAATATAAATATGGTTTACATACATTTTTACGAAAAATCCTTCACAAAATTGTCATTCCTCGAACAATGTAGTATGGAGTTCAAGGGAGAGAGTAGTGGGCACCCGAGAGAGTAGGTGGGGTTTTGAAAATGAAAAGTGTGAAAACCTCACCAAAACTTCATTTTGGATTTACACTATATAGGTAGAATAGATGTGTAGAAAAATTATTTGGCTGGTTTAGACAAGGTGCCAAAAAAACTTGCTTAAATATGAGGCCGTTTACCCTACTTTTGGAGGTCATTTGAGACACATTTTTCATGACTATGAGTTCAACTTACCAAAAGGGCTCGGAATGATCAGCAAGCAAACATAATTTCAGTTGAGGTACTTTAGATAGCATTAAAACATCAATACCCCATCCCTAATTCAAATTTGAGCCCAAATTTGAATTTAAATTTGAATTTTATTTGGCTGGTAGGTACCAACAAACAAGTTCGAATAGAAATACGGGGATACATAGTGACTACCAGTACGCATCAAGTTACAAATATTATTACATGCCCCAAATTTTCAAACTGTTCTCTGTTCTACCTCTTCCTACCACGTCGCGTGCCCTTCTTCGCCTTAGCACTTCTTATTTTTGGTTCTACTACACACACAAGTTCACTGATCATCTTGGTTTTCTTCACTAGTCTTTTCAACACCTCGCCAACACCCTCATGATCAGTGTCTTCAGTCTCAATGTTGACAGCAGTTTCAGTTTCTTCGGTGTGTACCTCAACATGGGTTTCTTCAGTCTGAACCTCGACACGCTCAGGTTCAGTTTCAACCTCGAGAGCAGTTTCTTCGGTGTGTACCTCAACATGGGTTTCTTCAGTCTGAACCTCGACACGCTCAGGTTCAGTTTCAACCTCGAGAGCAGTTTCTTCAGTCTGAATGTTGACTGCAGCAGGATTTTCTTCAGTCTGCTCAGGCTCAGGCACACTTCTCTTCTTTCTACCGCCATTGACTCTTGCTTTTTTTGTTGGCCAACACTGTTCAACAACAAGGGGTTGACTTGCTCGCTTCCTCCTGGCCATTGGGAAAATGTTATACATATAGTAATTAGAAAAAAAGCACCAAATCAAAACACAGACAAACAAACAAGAACATACTTTGGCTTATCAGGAGTGTAACGGCATTTGACAGATCCCACTCTGTGCCCAAGTTCCTGGCACAACTTGCATCTGTTTTTGTTACCTTTTTGGGCCCTTTTTGGTTTCCATCTTTCTTTCCCTTCTTACTACTCCCACCTTTCTCAAACCATGCCTTGAATCTACTCTGTTTAGGCCTGCCAGCCTTCCTTTTCGTCAAGGGAGGACACATGGAAAATTCAATGTCCACTTCAGGCCGCTAAGACTGATCTGTAAGTGCTGGAATTGGAGTAGCATATGCAGCTTTGAATCTTGCTACCGAATAATATTCATGCAAATATGGGTGCATGTTTATCTTCGGTTGGGATGCTAAGAAGAGAATGGCATGCTCACATGGTTTACCAGTGTGTTGCCACTCGAGGCAAGTGCAATCATGCAATTCAGTGTTAACAACATGTCTCCTTCCAGTTTTGTTATCTCTAACTTCAGCACCCCAAGGTGAAGATTTTTCAACAAACAAATGTGAAAGATTTCTTCTCCTATTGACCACCTGTTGTGTCACTGCTGGAAGCTTATCACCTTGCAGACAATCGCCTATCCTTCTTCTCAATTCCCACAACCGCATGAGCATGATCCTGATTTGGTTAACCATGTCATGCACAGGCAAATCTTTTAACTCCTTCACCTTGTTGTTGAAACTCTCTGCCAAATTGTTGTTGATGTGGTCACACTTGATGGCAGTGTTGAATGCTGGCCTGTACCATAACAAAGAATGGTAGGTGTTCAGCCATGGACCAAACTCATCACATGCTGCCATTATCTTATCAAGATGATATTTGTGTGTCTGTCTAGTGTAAGATCTTGCTGCTGGCCACATGCGCCCAAATTCTTCTCCTCTAAATTTTTTTGATCAAATTCATCCACAAATGACCAAAGCACTCCCTCTGCTCAGCATGTGGGAAAACATTTTTCACTGAATTTTCAAGCCCCTTACATGCATCTGTGTGTATAGCCAAAGGTGACATTGGCCCTAGGCATCTTTTCAACTGGATCATGAACCATGTCCATGAAGCCTCTGTTTCTGACTGAAACAAGCCAACAACAATAGGAAACATCCAGTTGTGTCCATCTAGAGCATTGCATGCTGCCAACTGACCATTCCACTTGCCTGTCAAAAATGATGAGTCTATGCTCAAATATGGACGGCACCCTGCTTTGAACCCATCGATGCAAGGCTTCAAAGCCATAAAAAACTTGGAGAACTTGACTTACCTGAGGGTGATACCTCTGTATCTATCTCCGCAACACTGCCAGGTGACCTCTTTTCCACCTCTGCTTTCAAGTTGTAAAGCATCCTAAATGTATTTGCCCAATCACCATATAAATTTTTCATTACCCTTTGTTTTGCCTTCCACACCGTGGTATATTTCAGTTTAATGGGGTACATCTTTTCCAAGTCTACTTTGAGTTTGTTGGCAGTAGTGTTTGGTGTTTTGGCTAAAATTGGGGTGATCTTTTCTGCAACCCAAAGTTGTGATGTCATGGTTGATACTATCTGTGAACTTGTAATACAAGTATGTTGATTGGGGATTTGGTTAACCCTGACAGTACTTCCATCAGGTTGCAGTCTAGCAGATATGTACCACTTGCAAGGCTTCACACTACCATCAAATCCTCTGCACCTCGCATAAAACTTCTTTTTATCAGTCCAAACAGTCTTGGCATCAAACTCATGTTTCATTGCATAAGTCTTGACCTTCATGCTTGGGAACAACTTGCCTACTTAAATGACAAGGTTTTCTTTGTCATACACATGCACCAGCTCATCATCATGTGCATCATCTACTTCATCTGCAGCTTGTTCCATCAACTGTCCATCTACTTCTTCATCAGCATTAGCAGGCAAACTAGATTCGCCCTTCTCCTGCTTATCTCTGTCATCAACTGGAATGCCAAAAAGTTTGGCCATCTCAATGTCAGGCATTGGTGCAATGACCAAATCAGTAGGCTAATCTAATTCAACTACATTCCAATCAACAGTTGCTGCAGTTTCAGTTTCCGTTCCAGTCACATGTCCCTCTTCGGCTATTACTGTAAGTTCAGTACACATGGGAATCAATGGCCTCTGTGTAGCCCAATCATTGTCTACCATCTGCGCAGCCAATTGTGATGGCACATATCCAACCTTCAAAAAAATGTTCAGACCAACGAGCTCAGCAAAAAAATTAGCCCGTTTGCTTGTCCAGCCGTTTTGCCGATCGATTTCTTCAACAATCTGTTCACCATCTTCTATTCTAACATACTCTCCTTTCCAATCATCAAACCGCAACAGTGATACTTCTTGCTCTGGACCCTAAACAATATTCTCCCCAATTTTTTCCACCCATTTCTTCACTGCCGTCTCTCCCATGTTCTGTAGAACTTGTGGATCAATCTCTGTAAACTCAACCTCCCATTTAACAGTTGTGTCTCTCTCAATGTTCTGTATGCTACCATCAACTAATTTTGCCTTTGATGGAAAGAAATAGACTGTCAATTCGAAGGTCCGAGCGGCAGCATCCCCTCTGTCAGTGGCGGACAGTGTGAGCCCGTGAGAAAGAGCAGACGAGGCCACCCCCTAATTGCATGCAAAATTGGATCGGAGAGAGGCGCATTACCTATTCGAAGTTGAATCTGGCGGCTCCATCTCAGTATGCCCACGGGCTCCCCTCACAACCTATCGATTCCGCAAGCGAAAACAGAGGAAACGAGCTGAGATCTACGGGCCCGAGAGAGGAACGGGAAGGCGACTAGGGTTTGAATTCACTCACAATTTTCTGAGGACGAAGGCTCCGCCGCCGTTGAGAACGAGGGCTCCGCCGCCGCCACCGAGAACGCAAGATCCGCCGCCACCGGAGAAGAAGGGGGGCAGAGTGGCGGACCCGGCACGGTCGGGCGGCAGGGTACGGTGAGCTGTTTTGAGGAACAATTAAGTAGGACCCACATGTCCTAACATAAACGGGCGGGCTTGGTTGATGACCAATTTAAACACATTTAACAGCCATGTCGTGCGTGGGCTATTTACCTTCTCAAATGTGTCGCACCATAGCCATTCGCTCGAACAACGTCGCACACTTGTCAGTTCACCTCAAAAACGTCGCACAGGAGCTATTGGCCCATGATCTATACATTTTTCTCTCAATCAAACAAATAAAGTTTAACCACCAAGGCAAGAGAGAAAAAAAACAACGCTCTCTCTCGAAGCCTATGATCTATACATTTTTCTCCCCCTTTGGCAACAAGTTACCAAAAAGTTCATAGAAAATGCATAGCACTAAATCGTCTCTCAGGCTTGATCTTCAGGTGGTGGTGTAGACAGAACGCCAATGACGAAGGCATCGGTTGATGCAGATGGAGCTGGTGGAGTAGGTGCTGGAGCTGGTGGCACTTAAGCTGTAGCTGGTGCAGATGAAGTGGCTCTGGTGTCTGTCACTGGCACTGCAGCTGATCTCTGAGCTCTAGGCACTCTGGCAAACGCCTTAGTGGTTGACTTGCCCTTCCTCTCCTGCATATCATCCAGAAGTTGCTCAACAACAGACTGGATCTCAGTTAGCTTCACATCCATGTCATATAACTTCTGCTCCATGATCCTTTCCAGGCTCTCCTGGTTTTGAGTCAAGGTGGCCAGCCCCTTCTCAATCCTCAGAGTGGATGCAATCAAGTAGCCAAGTTGATCCTGTTTTCTCTTCAAGAAGTACTGAGATGCCTCTTCCATTGTTGGCATCTTGGCAGCCTTCTCAGTCCTTGCCTTCTCCTTCTTCGCTTGAGCTTGCACAGAAGATGGTTCATCTTCATTCATAACAACTTGGTTGTCCTCAAAGTCTGGATAGATAGGCATGTGCTCCTTGTCCAACAAGTATGTGCTAGTGCCCATCTTGGAGTTAATCAGCTCCTGGATCTGTGGGGCATACCCACAACTTCTCTTATGGTCAGCAGCTGTCCTCTTGATAGTTTCAACTATAAGACTCATGACCTTGAACTTTTGTGGCACATCAAATAAATGTAGCAGATTTATTGCATGGCCTCTGATCATGTTGTGATCACCTGACTTGGGCAAGAGAGTGTGCCTGAGGATCCAGTTAATGGTTGGCAGTCCTGACAGAAGGTAATGTACTGATCCAAACTTGTGTGATTCTATAGCAGCATCTAGGATCTCCTTGTACATATGTGCCATAGTGTTGTGATCCATCTTCTTCTTGGCATAGACATCCAAGTCATCCTCTTCCTCCTTAGGTGCATTGATCAGATTAGCCCATTCTTCAATTGATGATTGGTACCTAGTACCTTCAGACATCCATACTATCCTGCCATCTGGATAGAAGTGTGCTGTGGAGTAAAATTGCATTATTAACTCATCATTCCACTTTGTGAGCTTCTGCCCCACAAAGTCTGCTACTCCACAAGCACTGAAGCTGTCATACACACCAGGATAGTGTTCTTCATTCTCCTTAATGTATTCCCAGTTGACCCATCTCATGTCACACACTATTGGTTTCTTGTCCAGCAGAATTGTCTCATAGAAGTCCTGCTATTCCTTTGTGTGGAACCTGTAGTCTACAGCAGTTCTCCTTCTGGTGGCATATGGATCTGACTCTCTCCATAGCCTTAATCCCGAGTCCTTCCTGATCTTCATGTTCTCAGCTACAGGATGGGCATCATTATGATCTGGAATTTTAGGCTTCAATTTTCTCAAAACATGTGTCTCATCATCTTCTTCTTCAGCAGCAGTTTCAGGCACTGGGGCCTTGTTCTTCTCAGCAGCTGGAATGTTCTTGGTACTCCTCTTGGGTGCAGTCTTGGGTTTGGAGGCAGCCTTGGGTGCTACTTTGGGCTTAGATGAAGCAGCCCCTGACCTAATAGCATCACCCATAAGCTTCTGAGCTTTGGGTGCTGGTGCAACATCCTCTTCTTCTTCCTCCTCTTCCATCATGGAAGGATTTCCAATTACTCTGGCCATGGTCTTTTTGACCCTTTCCTTCCTCTTCTTCCCTTCTGCAGCATCCTCTTTGGGTTCAGCTTCCAGAGATGCTTGAGTGGAGGTTCTGGCTTTATACATGGGATGTCTTCCTGCTGGCCTTTTGGTCTTTAGACCTGGCTTAGTTGCTGCAGCTGATCCATATTCTTTCTTGAGCACTTTCTTCTTGGAAGTGGCCTCATCCTCAACTACCACATAGTCTTCATCCTCAGATTCTGAAGTTTTCTTCTTTCTGGCCCTGGTGGCAGCTTTGGGTAGGTTGCTTGGGGTGCTCCTGCTGCCCTCATCATAGCTGCTAGAGGGACTAGTGCCCTCACTCATGTGAACCTGCTCCTCTTCCCTGTTCTGGCTGTCACTTTGATCAGACATATTGCAATCACTGACAACAGACCCTGTGAGTAGATATAGATGAGATAGAGTGGATGAGCATCACAAAATACAGAGGTTTTTGCAAAAGAATGAGTCAAAAACTTAGTTTTAGTTTTCCACATAAAGCATTTCGGATCTACCGATTTGTAAACTCGGTGATACCGAAGCAGCTTTTGGAACCTAAACTAGTGAACTCGGTCAGACCGAGTCACAGTTCGGTGGCACCGAGACTGCTAGGGTTTCACAAAGTTCTGAACTCGGTCACACCGATTTGCAATTCTCGGTCAGACCGAGAGTTACATGTGCAATGGCCTTAGCCGAATCGGTGGTACCGAGTTCCACAACTCGGTTGGTCCGAGATGGTTTCGGCGGAAACCTAACCCTAATTTTTCAATTCATCTCTAATCTATTGAGTGTTTTGACTGGATAGGATAGTTTCAATCGTGGCAAGATTCATGACGAACACAATGTGCTAGGAATCAGATAAGGATAGCACAGTGATCAAGTTCATACCCTAGTTCAGCGATGAACTCGCTACGGCGGCAACGGCGGGGATGATTCCCGTTGACAGCGGCGGAGACCAGCGGCAGGAGGCAGCTGGCGACGAGGAGGACGATCCGGAGACCCAGGAGGCAGAGCGGGCTGAGCGCGGGCGAAGGAGTTCGGAGAAATTTCCCAAAATTTTGCCCGTGGGTATATATAGCCCGACCCTGTCAGTGTGACCGAGTGGAACAACTCGGTGGCACCGAGATGCATAACTGCAAGCAGTTACAGCAACTCGGTGTGACCGAAAAGTTCAAATCGGTTACACCGAGATTGAAAACCTAGATCGACTTAGTGATCTCGGTATGACCGAAATGGATGAATCGGTCAGACCGAAACGCACAAAGAAGTTTTGGAAGTTTAAGTCTATGACGAATCGGGGACTCCGAGTGCTCCTCACACAGAGTGGTTCGAATCTGACTTGATCAAATTTTGTGATGTAGCATGAATAGAGTTTGAGACGAGAAGAGCATAGATAGCTAGAGAAGGTTCTTAGGCATTCTTGTCCATCCACTTGGCAAAAGAAAAAGAAAACAATCAATCAAAACAACAAGTGGATGTCCTCGAATGAGTAAAATATGCAATCAACATGCTCAGACAATAAAATGGCAAATGAAATATGTGGCAAAGCATGCACAACCAATTCTAGCATCTATCAAGCAATTGGCGATGACTAGGTCATCTATATATGAGCATATTGACTTAGGAGTCAAATGAGAACATTTGATCATAGGTCATACTCATCGTTTAAGCTCAAGTGGGGTTACCAATTTTACATAATGCATTGTTGTGTTCACACCATTAGAGTTGCTTTATCTCAATTCTTAGAGTAAAGCTCCCCCTAGATGTGAGATCCCCCTTATAGAGGGATAAACTAACCTTGGGTTTTGTCGATGATGACTTCATGTAGGTGTTGAAGATGTGGATGCTCAATGTTGATGCAGATCATTTGGAGCAATCCTTTGGAGTGAGTTGCACTTTCAATACCTACACGGGTTAGTCCCACAAGGAACAAACAAGGATATCCATAGACATAGAGTGATGCACACACAAGATAATGTCTATGAGAGCATTAGGTTACCTTGTCCCTTGTCTTACCAACAAGAGGGTTTGTGACTCCTTAAACTAGTGCAAGATGTGGAAGTTGATTGCACTTGTTCTTGCCAAAATGATATGAGTGAAATATGTTTGCGGAGTCACCCTCAAGAACTCTCTAGTTCTTCTTCTTGGGGATCCACATCATCTTGATGGGAATCCTTGGAGTTGTAGTCGTACTTGATGAAGTGGAACTTGATTTAGTCTTGGGAACCCACTTGACCAAGGTCTTAGGAGCTTCTTCAAATGCAGCAATTTCTTCTTGAAGCTTGTCCTTGCCTTTTTGCTTGTGGTCTTGTGGTGGAAGATCATCTTGAGCTTGTGTCCCTTTGAAACAAGTTGGATCATACTTCTCTTGTTGGGGAACAAACTTCGTCTTGGGGTATTGATCTTCTTCCCACTCAACTCCATTGGCATTGAACTTTCGTTCAAAACCAACACCTTGATTCTTCCGGTGCCTTCCTTGCTTGCGTACAATTTCCTCAAATTGCTTACTCCCGGCAAGGCTCTTGTAAACACCTTTCTCTATAATTCCCTTCAATAAGCTATTTTCTTGCTCAAGTGTAACTTGGCTAAGAGAATCATTAGTGGAATCAAGAGAACTACTAGAAG
>CAJFDF010000753.1:0-32180 GCA_904067115.1 Aegilops sharonensis
CAGGATCGACAAAACCGCGAGTGTTGATGACTGACATGTAAAGTCACCCCGGGGTTCGTTAATCGTGGAAATCACTCCCGGACCCCAAAACAGTGAGTAATAGTCCATGAAACGAGCCAGAATCGGGCAAAACTGCGAGCGTTCATGACCAACACTTAAACACAACTCGGGGTTCGTTAATCGTTGAAATCAGTCCGGGACACCAAAACAGTGAGTAATGGTCCACGGAACGGGTCAGAATCGGCCAAAACTGCGAGTGTTGATGACCGACACGTAAACGCACCCCGGGGTTCGTTAATCGTGGAAATCACTACGGGACCCCAAAACCATGAGTAATAGTCCACGAAATGGGCCAGAATCGGCCAAAACTGTGAGTCTTGATGACCGACATGTAAACGCACCTTGGGGTTGAAATACTTTGTAAATCGCTTCGGTACTCCAAAACGGTGAGTAAGAGTCCACGAAACGGGTCAGAATTGGTCAAAACTGTTAATGTTGATGATGGACACGTCAACACACTCCGGAGATCATCAATCATGGAAATCGCTCTAGGACCCAAAACGGTGAGTAATAGTGCACTAAACAGACCAGAATCAGACAAAATTGTGAGTGTTGATGACCGAGACGTAAACGCACCCCGGGGCTCGTCAATCGTGGAAATCACTCTGGGACCCCAAAACTGAGTAATAGTCTAAGAAACGGGCCAAAATCGACCAAAATTGCGGTTGTTGATGATCGGCACGTAAGCGCACCTTGGGGTTCAACAACCACGAAAATCGCTTTGGGACCCAAAATGTTAATTAATAGACCACGAAACGGGTAGGAATCAACAAAAACCGCGAGTGTTTATGACCGACATGTGAACGCACCCCCGGGTTCGTTAATCATGGAAATCACTCCGGGACGCCAAAACAGTGATTAATAGTCCACGAAACGGCCAAGAATAGGCCAAAACTGTGAGTGTTGTAGACTGACACGTAAANTATGACCGACATGTGAACGCACCCCCGGGTTCGTTAATCATGGAAATCACTCCGGGACGCCAAAACAGTGATTAATAGTCCACGAAACGGCCAAGAATAGGCCAAAACTGTGAGTGTTGTAGACTGACACGTAAACGTACCTTGGGGTTCAACAACTATGGATATCGCTTTGGGACTCCAAAACGGTGTGTAAGAGTCCACGAAACGGGCAGGATTGGTCAAAGCTGTTAGTGTTGATGATGGACACGTAAACGCACTCTGGAGATCGTCAATGGTGGAAATCGCTCTGGGACCCCAAAACGGTGAGTAATAGTGCATCAAATGGACCAGAATTAGCCAAAATTGTGAGTGTTGATGACCGACACATAAACGCACCCCGGGGCTCGTCAATCATGGAAATCACTCCGGGACCCCAAAACTGAGTAATAGTCCAAGAAACGGGCACGAACCGGCCAAAACTGCGATTGTTGATGACCAACACGTAAGCGCATCTTGGGGTTCAACAACCATGGAAATCGCTTTGGGACCCCAAAACGGTGAGTAATAGTCCATGAAACGGGCCAGAATCGAGAAAACCGCGAGTGTTGATGACCGACATGTAAACACAACCCGGAGTTCATTAATCGTGGAAATCACTCCGGGACCCCAAAACAGTGAGTAATAGTCCACAAAACGGGTCAGAATCAGTCAAAATTGCGAGTGTTGATGCCCGACACGTAAACGTACCCCTGGGCTCGTCAATCGTGGAAATCACTCCGGGACCCCAAAACTGAGTAGTAGTCCAAGAAATTGGCTAGAATCGGCAAAAACTGCGACTGTCGATGACCGACACGTAAGCGCATCTTGGGGTTCAACAGCCATGGAAATCGCTTTGGGACCCCAAAACGAAGAGTAATAGTCCACGAAACGGGTCAGGATCGACAAAACCGCGAGTGTTGATGACTGACATGTAAAGTCACCCCGGGGTTCGTTAATCGTGGAAATCACTCCCGGACCCCAAAACAGTGAGTAATAGTCCATGAAACGAGCCAGAATCGGGCAAAACTGCGAGCGTTCATGACCAACACTTAAACACAACTCGGGGTTCGTTAATCGTTGAAATCAGTCCGGGACACCAAAACAGTGAGTAATGGTCCACGGAACNGAAATACTTTGTAAATCGCTTCGGTACTCCAAAACGGTGAGTAAGAGTCCACGAAACGGGTCAGAATTGGTCAAAACTGTTAGTGTTGATGATGGACACGTTAACACACTCTGGAGATCATCAATCATGGAAATCGCTCTAGGACCCAAAACGGTGAGTAATAGTGCACTAAACAGACCAGAATCAGACAAAATTGTGAGTGTTGATGACTGACACGTAAACGCACCCCGGGGCTCGTCAATCGTGGAAATCACTCTGGGACCCCAAAACTGAGTAATAGTCTAAGAAACGGGCCAAAATCGACCAAAATTGCGGTTGTTGATGATCGGCACGTAAGCGCACCTTGGGGTTCAACAACCATGGAAATCGCTTTGGGACCCAAAATGTTAATTAATAGACCATGAAACGGGTAGGAATCAACAAAAACCGCGAGTGTTTATGACCGACATGTGAACGCACCCCCGGGTTCGTTAACAATGGAAATCACTCCGGGACGCCAAAACAGTGATTAATAGTCCACGAAACGGCCAAGAATAGGCCAAAACTGTGAGTGTTGTAGACTGACACGTAAACGTACCTTGGGGTTCAACAACTATGGATATCGCTTTGGGACTCCAAAACGGTGTGTAAGAGTCCACGAAACGGGCAGAATTGGTCAAAACTGTTAGTGTTGATGATGGACACGTAAACGCACTCTGGAGATCGTCAATGGTGGAAATCGCTCTGGGACCCCAAAACGGTGAGTAATAGTGCATCAAATGGACCAGAATTAGCCAAAATTGTGAGTGTTGATGACCGACACGTAAACGCACCCCGGGGCTCGTCAATCATGGAAATCACTCCGGGACCCCAAAACTGAGTAATAGTCCAAGAAACGGGCACGAACCGGCCAAAACTGCGATTGTTGATGACCGACACGTAAGCGCATCTTGGGGTTCAACAACCATGGAAATCGCTTTGGGACCCCAAAACGGTGAGTAATAGTCCACGAAACGGGCCAGAATCGAGAAAACCGCGAGTGTTGATGACTGACATGTAAACACAACCCGGAGTTCATTAATCGTGGAAATCACTCCGGGACCCCAAAACAGTGAGTAATAGTCCACAAAACGGGTCAGAATCAGTCAAAATTGCGAGTGTTGATGCCCGACACGTAAACGTACCCCTGGGCTCGTCAATCGTGGAAATCACTCCGGGACCCCAAAACTGAGTAGTAGTCCAAGAAATTGGCTAGAATCGGCAAAAACTGCGACTGTTGATGACCGACACGTAAGCGCACCTTGGGGTTCAACAGCCATGGAAATCGCTTTGGGACCCCAAAACGAAGAGTAATAGTCCACGAAACGGGTCAGGATCGACAAAACCGCGAGTGTTGATGACCGACATGTAAAGTCACCCCGGGGTTCGTTAATCGTGGAAATCACTCCCGGACCCCAAAACAGTGAGTAATAGTCCATGAAACGAGCCAGAATCGGGCAAAACTGCGAGCGTTGATGACCAACACTTAAACACAACCCGGGGTTCGTTAATCGTTGAAATCAGTCCGGGACACCAAAACAGTTTGTAATGGTCCACGGAACGGGTCAGAATCGGCCAAAACTGCGAGTGTTGATGACCGACACGTAAACGCACCCCGGGGTTCGTTAATCGTGGAAATCACTACGGGACCCCAAAACCATGAGTAATAGTCCACGAAATGGGCGAGAATCGGCCAAAACTGTGAGTCTTGATGACCGACATGTAAACGCACCTTGGGGTTGAAATACTTTGTAAATCGCTTCGGTACTCCAAAACGGTGAGTAAGAGTCCACGAAACGGGTCAGAATTGGTCAAAACTGTTAGTGTTGACGATGGACACGTTAACACACTCTGGAGATCATCAATCATGGAAATCGCTCTAGGACCCAAAACGGTGAGTAATAGTGCACTAAACAGACCAGAATCAGACAAAATTGTGAGTGTTGATGACCGACACGTAAACGCACCCCGGGGCTCGTCAATCGTGGAAATCACTCTGGGACCCCAAAACTGAGTAATAGTCTAAGAAACGGGCCAAAAGCGAGCAAAATTGCGGTTGTTGATGATCGGCACGTAAGCGCACCTTGGGGGTTCAACAACCACGAAAATCGCTTTGGGACCCAAAATGTTAATTAATAGACCACGAAACGGGTAGGAATCAACAAAAACCGCGAGTGTTGATGACTGACATGTAAACACAACCCGGAGTTCATTAATCGTGGAAATCACTCCGGGACCCCAAAACTGAGTAGTAGTCCAAGAAATTGGCTAGAATCGGCAAAAACTGCGACTGTTGATGACCGACACGTAAGCGCATCTTGGGGTTCAACAACCATGGAAATCGCTTTGGGACCCCAAAACGGGGAGTAATAGTCCACGAAACGGGTCAGAATCGACAAAACCGCGAGTGTTGATGACCGACACGTAAACACAACCCGGAGTTCATTAATCGTGGAAATCACTCCGGGACCCCAAAACTGAGTAGTAGTCCAAGAAATTGGCTAGAATCGGCAAAAACTGCGACTGTTGATGACCGACACGTAAGCGCATCTTGGGGTTCAACAACCATGGAAATCGCTTTGGGACCCCAAAACGGGGAGTAATAGTCCACGAAACGGGTCAGAATCGACAAAACCGCGAGTGTTGATGACCGACACGTAAACACAACCCGGAGTTCATTAATCGTGGAAATCACTCCGGGACCCCAAAACTGAGTAGTAGTCCAAGAAATTGGCTAGAATCGGCAAAAACTGCGACTGTTGATGACCGACACGTAAGCGCATCTTGGGGTTCAACAACCATGGAAATCGCTTTGGGACCCCAAAACGGGGAGTAATAGTCCACGAAACGGGTCAGAATCGACAAAACCGCGAGTGTTGATGACCGACACGTAAACACAACCCGGAGTTCATTAATCGTGGAAATCACTCCGGGACCCCAAAACTGAGTAGTAGTCCAAGAAATTGGCTAGAATCGGCAAAAACTGCGACTGTTGATGACCGACACGTAAGCGCATCTTGGGGTTCAACAACCATGGAAATCGCTTTGGGACCCCAAAACGGGGAGTAATAGTCCACGAAACGGGTCAGAATCGACAAAACCGCGAGTGTTGATGACCGACACGTAAACACAACCCGGAGTTCATTAATCGTGGAAATCACTCCGGGACCCCAAAACTGAGTAGTAGTCCAAGAAATTGGCTAGAATCGGCAAAAACTGCGACTGTTGATGACCGACACGTAAGCGCATCTTGGGGTTCAACAACCATGGAAATCGCTTTGGGACCCCAAAACGGGGAGTAATAGTCCACGAAACGGGTCAGAATCGACAAAACCGCGAGTGTTGATGACCGACACGTAAACACAACCCGGAGTTCATTAATCGTGGAAATCACTCCGGGACCCCAAAACTGAGTAGTAGTCCAAGAAATTGGCTAGAATCGGCAAAAACTGCGACTGTTGATGACCGACACGTAAGCGCATCTTGGGGTTCAACAACCATGGAAATCGCTTTGGGACCCCAAAACGGGGAGTAATAGTCCACGAAACGGGTCAGAATCGACAAAACCGCGAGTGTTGATGACCGACACGTAAACACAACCCGGAGTTCATTAATCGTGGAAATCACTCCGGGACCCCAAAACTGAGTAGTAGTCCAAGAAATTGGCTAGAATCGGCAAAAACTGCGACTGTTGATGACCGACACGTAAGCGCATCTTGGGGTTCAACAACCATGGAAATCGCTTTGGGACCCCAAAACGGGGAGTAATAGTCCACGAAACGGGTCAGAATCGACAAAACCGCGAGTGTTGATGACCGACACGTAAACACAACCCGGAGTTCATTAATCGTGGAAATCACTCCGGGACCCCAAAACTGAGTAGTAGTCCAAGAAATTGGCTAGAATCGGCAAAAACTGCGACTGTTGATGACCGACACGTAAGCGCATCTTGGGGTTCAACAACCATGGAAATCGCTTTGGGACCCCAAAACGGGGAGTAATAGTCCACGAAACGGGTCAGAATCGACAAAACCGCGAGTGTTGATGACCGACACGTAAACACAACCCGGAGTTCATTAATCGTGGAAATCACTCCGGGACCCCAAAACCATGAGTAATAGTCCACGAAATGGGCCAAAATCGGCCAAAACTATGAGTCTTGATGACCGACATGTAAACGCACCTTGGGGTTGAAATACTTTGTAAATCGCTTCGGTACTCCAAAACGGTGAGTAAGAATCCACGAAACGGGTCAGAATTGGTCAAAACTGTTAGTGTTGACGATGGACACGTTAACACACTCTGGAGATCATCAATCATGGAAATCGCTCTAGGACCCAAAACGGTGAGTAATAGTGCACTAAACAGACCAGAATCAGACAAAATTGTGAGTGTTGATGACCGACACGTAAACGCACCCCGGGGCTCGTCAATCGTGGAAATCACTCTGGGACCCCAAAACTGAGTAATAGTCTAAGAAACGGGCCAAAAGCGAGCAAAATTGCGGTTGTTGATGATCGGCACGTAAGCGCACCTTGGGGGTTCAACAACCACGAAAATCGCTTTGGGACCCAAAATGTTAATTAATAGACCACGAAACGGGTAGGAATCAACAAAAACCGCGAGTGTTTATGACCGACATGTGAACGCACCCCCGGGTTCGTTAATCATGGAAATCACTCCGGGACGCCAAAACAGTGAGTAATAGTCCACGAAACGGCGAAGAATAGGCCAAAACTGTGAGTGTTGTAGACTGAGACGTAAACGTACCTTGGGGTTCAACAACTATGGATATGGCTTTGGGACTCCAAAACGGTGTGTAAGAGTCCACGAAACGGGCAGCATTGGTCAAAACTGTTAGTGTTGATGATGGACACGTAAACGCACTCTAGAGATCGTCAATGGTGGAAATCGCTCTGGGACCCCAAAACGGTGAGTAATAGTGCATGAAATGGACCAGAATTAGACAAAATTGTGAGTGTTGATGACCGACACGTAAACGCACCCCGGGGCTCGTCAATCATGGAAATCACTCCGGGACCCCAAAACTGAGTAATAGTCCAAGAAACGGGCACGAAAAAATCGGCCAAAACTGCGATTGTTGATGACCGACACGTAAGCGCATCTTGGGGTTCAACAACCATGGAAATCGCTTTGGGACCCCAAAACGGTGAGTAATAGTCCATGAAACGGGCCAGAATCGAGAAAACCGCGAGTGTTGATGACCGACACGTAAACACAACCCGGAGTTCATTAATCGTGGAAATCACTCCGGGACCCCAAAACAGTGAGTAATAGTCCACAAAACGGGTCAGAATCAGTCAAAATTGCGAGTGTTGATGCCCGACACGTAAACGTCCCCCTGGGCTCGTCAATCGTGGAAATCACTCCGGGACCCCAAAACTGAGTAGTAGTCCAAGAAATTGGCTAGAATCGGCAAAAACTGCGATTGTTGATGACCGACACGTAAGCGCATCTTGGGGTTCAACAACCATGGAAATCGCTTTGGGACCCCAAAACGGTGAGTAATAGTCCATGAAACGGGCCAGAATCGAGAAAACCGCGAGTGTTGATGACCGACACGTAAACGCACCCCGGGGCACGTCAATCATGGAAATCACTCCGGGACCCCAAAACTGAGTAGTAGTCCAAGAAATTGGCTAGAATCGGCAAAAACTGCGATTGTTGATGACCGACACGTAAGCGCATCTTGGGGTTCAACAACCATGGAAATCGCTTTGGGACCCCAAAACGGTGAGTAATAGTCCATGAAACGGGCCAGAATCGAGAAAACCGCGAGTGTTGATGACCGACACGTAAACGCACCCCGGGGCACGTCAATCATGGAAATCACTCCGGGACCCCAAAACTGAGTAGTAGTCCAAGAAATTGGCTAGAATCGGCAAAAACTGCGATTGTTGATGACCGACACGTAAGCGCATCTTGGGGTTCAACAACCATGGAAATCGCTTTGGGACCCCAAAACGGTGAGTAATAGTCCATGAAACGGGCCAGAATCGAGAAAACCGCGAGTGTTGATGACCGACACGTAAACGCACCCCGGGGCACGTCAATCATGGAAATCACTCCGGGACCCCAAAACTGAGTAGTAGTCCAAGAAATTGGCTAGAATCGGCAAAAACTGCGATTGTTGATGACCGACACGTAAGCGCATCTTGGGGTTCAACAACCATGGAAATCGCTTTGGGACCCCAAAACGGTGAGTAATAGTCCATGAAACGGGCCAGAATCGAGAAAACCGCGAGTGTTGATGACCGACACGTAAACGCACCCCGGGGCACGTCAATCATGGAAATCACTCCGGGACCCCAAAACTGAGTAGTAGTCCAAGAAATTGGCTAGAATCGGCAAAAACTGCGATTGTTGATGACCGACACGTAAGCGCATCTTGGGGTTCAACAACCATGGAAATCGCTTTGGGACCCCAAAACGGTGAGTAATAGTCCATGAAACGGGCCAGAATCGAGAAAACCGCGAGTGTTGATGACCGACACGTAAACGCACCCCGGGGCACGTCAATCATGGAAATCACTCCGGGACCCCAAAACTGAGTAGTAGTCCAAGAAATTGGCTAGAATCGGCAAAAACTGCGATTGTTGATGACCGACACGTAAGCGCATCTTGGGGTTCAACAACCATGGAAATCGCTTTGGGACCCCAAAACGGTGAGTAATAGTCCATGAAACGGGCCAGAATCGAGAAAACCGCGAGTGTTGATGACCGACACGTAAACGCACCCCGGGGCACGTCAATCATGGAAATCACTCCGGGACCCCAAAACTGAGTAGTAGTCCAAGAAATTGGCTAGAATCGGCAAAAACTGCGATTGTTGATGACCGACACGTAAGCGCATCTTGGGGTTCAACAACCATGGAAATCGCTTTGGGACCCCAAAACGGTGAGTAATAGTCCATGAAACGGGCCAGAATCGAGAAAACCGCGAGTGTTGATGACCGACACGTAAACGCACCCCGGGGCACGTCAATCATGGAAATCACTCCGGGACCCCAAAACTGAGTAGTAGTCCAAGAAATTGGCTAGAATCGGCAAAAACTGCGATTGTTGATGACCGACACGTAAGCGCATCTTGGGGTTCAACAACCATGGAAATCGCTTTGGGACCCCAAAACGGTGAGTAATAGTCCATGAAACGGGCCAGAATCGAGAAAACCGCGAGTGTTGATGACCGACACGTAAACGCACCCCGGGGTTCGTTAATCGTGGAAATCACTACGGGACCCCAAAACCATGAGTAATAGTCCACGAAATGGGCCAAAATCGGCCAAAACTATGAGTCTTGATGACCGACATGTAAACGCACCTTGGGGTTGAAATACTTTGTAAATCGCTTCGGTACTCCAAAACGGTGAGTAAGAATCCACGAAACGGGTCAGAATTGGTCAAAACTGTTAGTGTTGACGATGGACACGTTAACACACTCTGGAGATCATCAATCATGGAAATCGCTCTAGGACCCAAAACGGTGAGTAATAGTGCACTAAACAGACCAGAATCAGACAAAATTGTGAGTGTTGATGACCGACACGTAAACGCACCCCGGGGCTCGTCAATCGTGGAAATCACTCTGGGACCCCAAACCTGAGTAATAGTCTAAGAAACGGGCCAAAAGCGAGCAAAATTGCGGTTGTTGATGATCGGCACGTAAGCGCACCTTGGGGTTCAACAACCACGGAAATCGCTTTGGGACCCAAAATGTTAATTAATAGACCACGAAACGGGTAGGAATCAACAAAAACCGCGAGTGTTTATGACCGACATGAGAACGCACCCCCGGGTTCGTTAATCATGGAAATCACTCCGGGACGCCAAAACAGTGAGTAATAGTCCACGAAACGGCCAAGAATAGGCCAAAACTGTGAGTGTTGTAGACTGAGACGTAAACGTACCTTGGGGTTCAACAACTATGGATATGGCTTTGGGACTCCAAAACGGTGTGTAAGAGTCCACGAACCGGGCAGAATTGGTCAAAACTGTTAGTGTTGATGATGGACACGTAAACGCACTCTAGAGATCGTCAATGGTGGAAATCGCTCTGGGACCCCAAAACGGTGAGTAATAGTGCATGAAATGGACCAGAATTAGCCAAAATTGTGAGTGTTGATGAACGACACGTAAACGCACCCCGGGGCTCGTCAATCATGGAAATCACTCCGGAACCCCAAAACTGAGTAATAGTCCAAGAAACGGGCACGAAAAAATCGGCCAAAACTGCGATTGTTGATGACCGACACGTAAGCGCATCTTGGGGTTCAACAACCATGGAAATCGCTTTGGGACCCCAAAACGGTGAGTAATAGTCCATGAAACGGGCCAGAATCGAGAAAACCGCGAGTGTTGATGACCGACACGTAAACACAACCCGGAGTTCATTAATCGTGGAAATCACCCCGGGACCCCAAAACAGTGAGTAATAGTCCACAAAACGGGTCAGAATCAGTCAAAATTGCGAGTGTTGATGCCCGACACGTCAACGTACCCCTGGGCTCGTCAATCGTGGAAATCACTCCGGGACCCCAAAACTGAGTAGTAGTCCAAGAAATTGGCTAGAATCGGCAAAAACTGCGACTGTTGATGACCGACACGTAAGCGCACCTTGGGGTTCAACAGCCATGGAAATCGCTTTGGGACCCCAAAACGAAGAGTAATAGTCCACGAAACGGGTCAGAATCGACAAAACCGCGAGTGTTGATGACCGACATGTAAAGTCACCCCGGGGTTCGTTAATCGTGGAAATCACTCCCAGACCCCAAAACAGTGAGTAATAGTCCATGAAACGAGCCAGAATCGGGCAAAACTGCGAGCGTTGATGACCAACACTTAAACACAACCCGGGGTTCGTTAATCGTTGAAATCAGTCCGGGACACCAAAACAGTTTGTAATGGTCCACGGAACGGGTCAGAATCGGCCAAAACTGCGAGTGTTGATGACCGACACGTAAACGCACCCCGGGGTTCGTTAATCGTGGAAATCACTACGGGACCCCAAAACCATGAGTAATAGTCCACGAAATGGGCCAGAATCGGCCAAAACTGTGAGTCTTGATGACCGACATGTAAACACACCTTGGGGTTGAAATACTTTGTAAATCGCTTCGGTACTCCAGAACGGTGAGTAAGAGTCCACGAAACGGGTCAGAATTGGTCAAAACTGTTAGTGTTGACGATGGACACGTTAACACACTCTAGAGATCATCAATCATGGAAATCGCTCTAGGACCCAAAACGGTGAGTAATAGTGCACTAAACAGACCAGAATCAGACAAAATTGTGAGTGTTGATGATCGACACGTAAACGCACCCCGGGGTTCCTCAATCGTGGAAATCACTCTGGGACCCCAAACCTGAGTAATAGTCTAAGAAACGGGCCAAAAGCGAGCAAAATTGCGGTTGTTGATGATCGGCACGTAAGCGCACCTTGGGGTTCAACAGCCATGGAAATCGCTTTGGGACCCCAAAACGAAGAGTAATAGTCCACGAAACGGGTCAGAATCGACAAAACCGCGAGTGTTGATGACCGACATGTAAAGTCACCCCGGGGTTCGTTAATCGTGGAAATCACTCCGGGACCCCAAAACAGTGAGTAATAGTCCATGAAACGAGCCAGAATCGGGCAAAACTGCGAGCGTTGATGACCAACACTTAAACACAACCCGGGGTTCGTTAATCGTTGAAATCAGTCCGGGACACCAAAACAGTTTGTAATGGTCCACGGAACGGGTCAGAATCGGCCAAAACTGCGAGTGTTGATGACCGACACGTAAAGGCACCCCGGGGTTCGTCAATCGTGGAAATCACTCTGGGACCCCAAACCTGAGTAATAGTCTAAGAAACGGGCCAAAAGCGAGCAAAATTGCGGTTGTTGATGATCGGCACGTAAGCGCACCTTGGGGTTCAACAGCCATGGAAATCGCTTTGGGACCCCAAAACGAAGAGTAATAGTCCACGAAACGGGTCAGAATCGACAAAACCGCGAGTGTTGATGACCGACATGTAAAGTCACCCCGGGGTTCGTTAATCGTGGAAATCACTCCGGGACCCCAAAACAGTGAGTAATAGTCCATGAAACGAGCCAGAATCGGGCAAAACTGCGAGCGTTGATGACCAACACTTAAACACAACCCGGGGTTCGTTAATCGTTGAAATCAGTCCGGGACACCAAAACAGTTTGTAATGGTCCACGGAACGGGTCAGAATCGGCCAAAACTGCGAGTGTTGATGACCGACACGTAAAGGCACCCCGGGGTTCGTCAATCGTGGAAATCACTCTGGGACCCCAAACCTGAGTAATAGTCTAAGAAACGGGCCAAAAGCGAGCAAAATTGCGGTTGTTGATGATCGGCACGTAAGCGCACCTTGGGGTTCAACAGCCATGGAAATCGCTTTGGGACCCCAAAACGAAGAGTAATAGTCCACGAAACGGGTCAGAATCGACAAAACCGCGAGTGTTGATGACCGACATGTAAAGTCACCCCGGGGTTCGTTAATCGTGGAAATCACTCCGGGACCCCAAAACAGTGAGTAATAGTCCATGAAACGAGCCAGAATCGGGCAAAACTGCGAGCGTTGATGACCAACACTTAAACACAACCCGGGGTTCGTTAATCGTTGAAATCAGTCCGGGACACCAAAACAGTTTGTAATGGTCCACGGAACGGGTCAGAATCGGCCAAAACTGCGAGTGTTGATGACCGACACGTAAAGGCACCCCGGGGTTCGTCAATCGTGGAAATCACTCTGGGACCCCAAACCTGAGTAATAGTCTAAGAAACGGGCCAAAAGCGAGCAAAATTGCGGTTGTTGATGATCGGCACGTAAGCGCACCTTGGGGTTCAACAGCCATGGAAATCGCTTTGGGACCCCAAAACGAAGAGTAATAGTCCACGAAACGGGTCAGAATCGACAAAACCGCGAGTGTTGATGACCGACATGTAAAGTCACCCCGGGGTTCGTTAATCGTGGAAATCACTCCGGGACCCCAAAACAGTGAGTAATAGTCCATGAAACGAGCCAGAATCGGGCAAAACTGCGAGCGTTGATGACCAACACTTAAACACAACCCGGGGTTCGTTAATCGTTGAAATCAGTCCGGGACACCAAAACAGTTTGTAATGGTCCACGGAACGGGTCAGAATCGGCCAAAACTGCGAGTGTTGATGACCGACACGTAAAGGCACCCCGGGGTTCGTCAATCGTGGAAATCACTCTGGGACCCCAAACCTGAGTAATAGTCTAAGAAACGGGCCAAAAGCGAGCAAAATTGCGGTTGTTGATGATCGGCACGTAAGCGCACCTTGGGGTTCAACAGCCATGGAAATCGCTTTGGGACCCCAAAACGAAGAGTAATAGTCCACGAAACGGGTCAGAATCGACAAAACCGCGAGTGTTGATGACCGACATGTAAAGTCACCCCGGGGTTCGTTAATCGTGGAAATCACTCCGGGACCCCAAAACAGTGAGTAATAGTCCATGAAACGAGCCAGAATCGGGCAAAACTGCGAGCGTTGATGACCAACACTTAAACACAACCCGGGGTTCGTTAATCGTTGAAATCAGTCCGGGACACCAAAACAGTTTGTAATGGTCCACGGAACGGGTCAGAATCGGCCAAAACTGCGAGTGTTGATGACCGACACGTAAAGGCACCCCGGGGTTCGTCAATCGTGGAAATCACTCTGGGACCCCAAACCTGAGTAATAGTCTAAGAAACGGGCCAAAAGCGAGCAAAATTGCGGTTGTTGATGATCGGCACGTAAGCGCACCTTGGGGTTCAACAGCCATGGAAATCGCTTTGGGACCCCAAAACGAAGAGTAATAGTCCACGAAACGGGTCAGAATCGACAAAACCGCGAGTGTTGATGACCGACATGTAAAGTCACCCCGGGGTTCGTTAATCGTGGAAATCACTCCGGGACCCCAAAACAGTGAGTAATAGTCCATGAAACGAGCCAGAATCGGGCAAAACTGCGAGCGTTGATGACCAACACTTAAACACAACCCGGGGTTCGTTAATCGTTGAAATCAGTCCGGGACACCAAAACAGTTTGTAATGGTCCACGGAACGGGTCAGAATCGGCCAAAACTGCGAGTGTTGATGACCGACACGTAAAGGCACCCCGGGGTTCGTCAATCGTGGAAATCACTCTGGGACCCCAAACCTGAGTAATAGTCTAAGAAACGGGCCAAAAGCGAGCAAAATTGCGGTTGTTGATGATCGGCACGTAAGCGCACCTTGGGGTTCAACAGCCATGGAAATCGCTTTGGGACCCCAAAACGAAGAGTAATAGTCCACGAAACGGGTCAGAATCGACAAAACCGCGAGTGTTGATGACCGACATGTAAAGTCACCCCGGGGTTCGTTAATCGTGGAAATCACTCCGGGACCCCAAAACAGTGAGTAATAGTCCATGAAACGAGCCAGAATCGGGCAAAACTGCGAGCGTTGATGACCAACACTTAAACACAACCCGGGGTTCGTTAATCGTTGAAATCAGTCCGGGACACCAAAACAGTTTGTAATGGTCCACGGAACGGGTCAGAATCGGCCAAAACTGCGAGTGTTGATGACCGACACGTAAGCGCACCTTGGGGTTCAACAACCACGGAAATCGCTTTGGGACCCAAAATGTTAATTAATAGACCACGAAACGGGTAGGAATCAACAAAAACCGCGAGTGTTTATGACCGACATGTGAACGCACCCCCGGGTTCGTTAATCATGGAAATCACTCCGGGACGCCAAAACAGTGAGTAATAGTCCACGAAACGGCCAAGAATAGGCCAAAACTGTGAGTGTTGTAGACTGACACGTAAACGTACCTTGGGGTTCAACAACTATGGATATCGCTTTGGGACTCCAAAACGGTGTGTAAGAGTCCACGAAACGGGCAGGATTGGTCAAAACTGTTAGTGTTGATGATGTAAACGCACTCTGGAGATCGTCAATGGTGGAAATCGCTCTCGGACCGAAAACCGTGAGTAATAGTGCATGAAATAGACCAGAATTAGCCAAAATTATGAGTGTTGATGACCGACACGTAAACGCACCCCGGGGCTCGTCAATCATGGAAATCACTCCGGGACCCCAAAACTGAGTAATAGTCCAAGAAACGGGCACGAACCGGCCAAAACTGCAATTGTTGATGACCGACACGTAAGCGCATCTTGGTGTTTAACAACCATGGAAATCGCTTTGGGACCCCAAAACGGTGAGTAATAGTCCACGAAACCGGCCAGAATCGAGAAAATCGCGAGTGTTGATGACCGACATGTAAACACAACCGGGAGCTCATTAATCATGGAAATCACTCCGGGACCCCAAAACAGTGAGTAATAGTCCACAAAACGGGTCAGAATCAGTCAAAACTGCGAGTGTTGATGCCCGACACGTAAACGCACCCCGGCGCTCGTCAATCGTGGAAATCACTCTGGGACCCCAAAACTGAGTAATAGTCTAAGAAACGGGCCAAAATCGACCAAAATTGCGGTTGTTGATGATCGGCACGTAAGCGCACCTTGGGGTTCAACAACCACGGAAATCGCTTTGGGACCCAAAATGTTAATTAATAGACCACGAAACGGGTAGGAATCAACAAAAACCGCGAGTGTTGATGACCGACACGTAAACGCACCCCGGGGTTCGTCAATCGTGGAAATCACTCTGGGACCCCAAAACCATGAGTAATAGTCTAAGAAACGGGCCAAAAGCGAGCAAAATTGCGGTTGTTGATGATCGGCACGTAAGCGCACCTTGGGGTTCAACAACCACGGAAATCGCTTTGGGACCCAAAATGTTAATTAATAGACCACGAAACGGGTAGGAATCAACAAAAACCGCGAGTATTTATGACCGACATGAGAACGCACCCCCGGGTTCGTTAATCATGGAAATCACTCCGGGACGCCAAAACAATGAGTAATAGTCCACGAAACGGCCAAGAATAGGCCAAAACTGTGAGTGTTGTAGACTGAGACGTAAACGTACTTTGGGGTTCAACAACTATGGATATGGCTTTGGGACTCCAAAACGGTGTGTAAGAGTCCACGAAACGGGCAGAATTGGTCAAAACTGTTAGTGTTGATGATGGACACGTAAACGCACTCTAGAGATCGTCAATGGTGGAAATCGCTCTGGGACCCCAAAACGGTGAGTAATAGTGCATGAAATGGACAAGAATTAGCCAAAATTGTGAGTGTTGATGACCGACACGTAAACGCACCCCGGGGCTCGTCAATCATGGAAATCACTCTGGGACCCCAAAACTGAGTAATAGTCCAAGAAACGGGCACGAAAAAATCGGCCAAAACTGCGATTGTTGATGACCGACACGTAAGCGCATCTTGGGGTTCAACAACCATGGAAATCGCTTTGGGACCCCAAAACGGTGAGTAATAGTCCATGAAACGGGCCAGAATCGAGAAAACCGCGAGTGTTGATGACCGACACGTAAACACAACCCGGAGTTCATTAATCGTGGAAATCACTCCGGGACCCCAAACAGTGAGTAATAGTCCACAAAACGGGTCAGAATCAGTCAAAATTGCGAGTGTTGATGCCCGACACGTAAACGTACCCCTGGGCTCATCAATCGTGGAAATCACTCCGGGACCCCAAAACTGAGTAGTAGTCCAAGAAATTGGCTAGAATCGGCAAAAACTGCGACTGTTGATGACCGACACGTAAGCGCACCTTGGGGTTCAACAGCCATGGAAATCGCTTTGGGACCCCAAAACGAAGAGTAATAGTCCACGAAACGGGTCAGAATCGACAAAACCGCGAGTGTTGATGACCGACATGTAAAGTCACCCCGGGGTTCGTTAATCGTGGAAATCACTCCGGGACCCCAAAACAGTGAGTAATAGTCCATGAAACGAGCCAGAATCGGGCAAAACTGCGAGCGTTGATGACCAACACTTAAACACAACCCGGGGTTCGTTAATCGTGGAAATCACTCCGGGACCCCAAAACAGTGAGTAATAGTCCATGAAACGAGCCAGAATCGGGCAAAACTGCGAGCGTTGATGACCAACACTTAAACACAACCCGGGGTTCGTTAATCGTTGAAATCAGTCCGGGACACCAAAACAGTGAGTAATGGTCCACGGAACGGGTCAGAATCGGCCAAAGCTGCGAGTGTTGATGACCGACACGTAAACGCACCCCGGGGTTCGTTAATCATGGAAATCACTACGGGACCCCAAAACCATGAGTAATAGTCCACGAAATGGGCCAAAATCGGCCAAAACTGTGAGTCTTGATGACCGACATGTAAACGCACCTTGGGGTTGAAATACTTTGTAAATCGCTTCGGTACTCCAAAACGGTGAGTAAGAATCCACGAAACGGGTCAGAATTGGTCAAAACTGTTAGTGTTGACGATGGACACGTTAACACACTTTGGAGATCATCAATCATGGAAATCGCTCTAGGGCCCAAAACGGTGAGTAATAGTGCACTAAACAGACCAGAATCAGACAAAATTGTGAGTGTTGATGATCGACACGTAAACGCACCCCGGGGCTCGTCAATCGTGGAAATCACTCTGGGACCCCAAAACTGAGTAATAGTCTAAGAAACGGGCCAAAAGCGAGCAAAATTGCGGTTGTTGATGATCGGCACGTAAGCGCACCTTGGGGTTCAACAACCACGAAAATCGCTTTGGGACCCAAAATGTTAATTAATAGACCACGAAACGGGTAGGAATCAACAAAAACCGCGAGTGTTGATGACCGACACGTAAACGCACCCCGGGGTTCATTAATCGTGGAAATCACTACGGGACCCCAAAACCATGAGTAATAGTCCACGAAATGGGCCAAAATCGGCCAAAACTGTGAGTCTTGATGACCGACATGTAAACGCACCTTGGGGTTGAAATACTTTGTAAATCGCTTCGGTACTCCAAAACGGTGAGTAAGAATCCACGAAACGGGTCAGAATTGGTCAAAACTGTTAGTGTTGACGATGGACACGTTAACACACTCTGGAGATCATCAATCATGGAAATCGCTCTAGGACCCAAAACGGTGAGTAATAGTGCACTAAACAGACCAGAATCAGACAAAATTGTGAGTGTTGATGGCCGACACGTAAACGCACCCCGGGGCTCGTCAATCGTGGAAATCACTCTGGGACCCCAAAACTGAGTAATACTCTAAGAAACGGGCCAAAAGCGAGCAAAATTGCGGTTGTTGATGATCGGCACGTAAGCGCACCTTGGGGTTCAACAACCACGGAAATCGCTTTGGGACCCAAAATGTTAATTAATAGACCACGAAACGGGTAGGAATCAACAAAAACCGCGAGTGTTTATGACCGACATGTGAACGCACCCCCGGGGTTCGTTAATCATGGAAATCACTCCGGGACGCCAAAACAGTGAGTAATAGTCCACGAAACGGCCAAGAATAGGCCAAAACTGTGAGTGTTGTAGACTGACAAGTAAACGTACCTTGGGGTTCAACAACTATGGATATGGCTTTGGGACTCCACAACGGTGTGTAAGAGTCCACGAAACGGGCAGAATTGGTCAAAATTGTTAGTGTTGATGATGGACACGTAAACGCACTCTGGAGATCGTCAATGGTGGAAATCGCTCTGGGACCCCAAAACGGTGAGTAATAGTGCATGAAATGGACCAGAATTAGCCAAAATTGTGAGTGTTGACGACCGACACGTAAACGCACCCCGGGGCTCGTCAATCATGGAAATCACTCCGGGACCCCAAAACTGAGTAATAGTCCAAGAAACGGGCACGAAAAAATCGGCCAAAACTGCGATTGTTGATGACCGACACGTAAGCGCATCTTGGGGTTCAACAACCATGGAAATCGCTTTGGGACCCCAAAACGGTGAGTAATAGTCCATGAAACGGGCCAGAATCGAGAAAACCGCGAGTGTTGATGACCGACACGTAAACACAACCCGGAGTTCATTAATCGTGGAAATCACTCCGGGACCCCAAAACAGTGAGTAATAGTCCACAAAACGGGTCAGAATCAGTCAAAATTGCGAGTGTTGATGCCCGACACGTAAACGTACCCCTGGGCTCGTCAATCGTGGAAATCACTCCGGGACCCCAAAACTGAGTAATAGTCCAAGAAACGGGCACGAAAAAATCGGCCAAAACTGCGATTGTTGATGACCGACACGTAAGCGCATCTTGGGGTTCAACAATCATGGAAATCGCTTTGGGACCCCAAAACGGTGAGTAATAGTCCATGAAATGGGCCAGAATCAGCCAAAAGTGCGAGTGTTGATGACCGACACGTAAACGTACCCCGGGGATCGTCAATCGTGGAAATCACTCCGGGACCCCAAAACTGAGTAATAGTCCAAGAAACGGGCACGAAAAAATCGGCCAAAACTGCGATTGTTGATGACCGACACGTAAGCGCATCTTGGGGTTCAACAATCATGGAAATCGCTTTGGGACCCCAAAACGGTGAGTAATAGTCCATGAAATGGGCCAGAATCAGCCAAAAGTGCGAGTGTTGATGACCGACACGTAAACGTACCCCGGGGATCGTCAATCGTGGAAATCACTCCGGGACCCCAAAACTGAGTAATAGTCCAAGAAACGGGCACGAAAAAATCGGCCAAAACTGCGATTGTTGATGACCGACACGTAAGCGCATCTTGGGGTTCAACAATCATGGAAATCGCTTTGGGACCCCAAAACGGTGAGTAATAGTCCATGAAATGGGCCAGAATCAGCCAAAAGTGCGAGTGTTGATGACCGACACGTAAACGTACCCCGGGGATCGTCAATCGTGGAAATCACTCCGGGACCCCAAAACTGAGTAATAGTCCAAGAAACGGGCACGAAAAAATCGGCCAAAACTGCGATTGTTGATGACCGACACGTAAACGCACCCCGGGGCTCGTCAATCGTGGAAATCACTCCGGGACCCCAAAACTGAGTAGTAGTCCAAGAAATTGGCTAGAATCGGCAAAAACTGCGACTGTTGATGACCGACACGTAAGCGCACCTTGGGGTTCAACAGCCATGGAAATCGCTTTGGGACCCCAAAACGAAGAGTAATAGTCCACGAAACGGGTCAGAATCGACAAAACCGCGAGTGTTGATGACCGACATGTAAAGTCACCCCGGGGTTCGTTAATCGTGGAAATCACTCCGGGACCCCAAAACAGTGAGTAATAGTCCATGAAACGAGCCAGAATCGGGCAAAACTGCGAGCGTTGATGACCAACACTTAAACACAACCCGGGGTTCGTTAATCGTTGAAATCAGTCCGGGACACCAAAACAGTGAGTAATGGTCCACGGAACGGGTCAGAATCGGCCAAAGCTGCGAGTGTTGATGACCGACACGTAAACGCACCCCGGGGTTCGTTAATCGTGGAAATCACTACGGGACCCCAATACCATGAGTAATAGTCCACGAAATGGGCCAAAATCGGCCAAAACTGTGAGTCTTGATGACCGACATGTAAACGCACCTTGGGGTTGAAATACTTTGTAAATCGCTTCGGTACTCCAAAACGGTGAGTAAGAATCCACGAAACGGGTCAGAATTGGTCAAAACTGTTAGTGTTGACGATGGACACGTTAACACACTCTGGAGATCATCAATCATGGAAATCGCTCTAGGACCCAAAACGGTGAGTAATATTGCACTAAACAGACCAGAATCAGACAAAATTGTGAGTGTTGATGACCGACACGTAAACGCACCCCGGGGCTCGTCAATCGTGGAAATCACTCTGGGACCCCAAAACTGAGTAATAGTCTAAGAAACGGGCCAAAATCGACCAAAATTGCGGTTGTTGATGATCGGCACGTAAGCGCACCTTGGGGTTCAACAACCACGGAAATCGCTTTGGGACCCAAAATGTTAATTAATAGACCACGAAACGGGTAGGAATCAACAAAAACCGCGAGTGTTTATGACCGACATGTGAACGCACCCCCGGTTTCGTTAATCATGGAAATCACTCCGGGACGCCAAAACAGTGAGTAATAGTCCACGAAACGGCCAAGAATAGGCCAAAACTGTGAGTGTTGTAGACTGACACGTAAACATACCTTGGGGTTCAACAACTATGGATATGGCTTTGGGACTCCAAAACGGTGTGTAAGAGTCCACGAAACAGGCAGAATTGGTCAAAACTGTTAGTGTTGATGATGGACACGTAAACGCACTCTGGAGATCGTCAATGGTGGAAATCGCTCTGGGACCCCAAAACGGTGAGTAATAGTTCATGAAATGGACCAGAATTAGCCAAAATTGTGAGTGTTGATGACCGACACGTAAACGCACCCCGGGACTCGTCAATCATGGAAATCACTCCGGGACCCCAAAACTGAGTAATAGTCCAAGAAACGGGCACGAAAAAATCGGCCAAAACTGCGATTGTTGATGACCGACACGTAAAGACAACCCGGAGTTCATTAATCGTGGAAATCACTCCGGGACCCCAAAACAGTGAGTAATAGTCCACAAAACGGGTCAGAATCAGTCAAAATTGCGAGTGTTGATGCCCGACACGTAAACGCACCCCGGGGTTCGTTAATCGTGGAAATCACTCCGGGACCCCAAAACTGAGTAATAGTCCAAGAAACGGCCAAGAATCGGCAAAAACTGTGACTGTTGTAGACCGACACGTAAGCACACCTTGGGGTTCAACAACTATGGAAATCGCTTTGGGACCCCAAAACGAAGAGTAATAGTCCACGAAACGGGTCAGAATCGGCCAAAGCTGCGAGTGTTGATGACCGACACGTAAACGTACCCCTGGGCTCGTCAATCGTGGAAATCACTCCGGGACCCCAAAACTGAGTAGTAGTCCAAGAAATTGGCTAGAATCGGCAAAAACTGCGACTGTTGATGACCGACACGTAAGCGCACCTTGGGGTTCAACAGCCATGGAAATCGCTTTGGGACCCCAAAACGAAGAGTAATAGTCCACGAAACGGGTCAGAATCGACAAAACCGCGAGTGTTGATGACCGACATGTAAAGTCACCCCGGGGTTCGTTAATCGTGGAAATCACTCCGGGACCCCAAAACAGTGAGTAATAGTCCATGAAACGAGCCAGAATCGGGCAAACTGCGAGCGTTGATGACCAACACTTAAACACAACCCGGGGTTCGTTAATCGTTGAAATCAGTCCGGGACACCAAAACAGTGAGTAATGGTCCACGGAACGGGTCAGAATCGGCCAAAGCTGCGAGTGTTGATGACCGACACGTAAACGCACCCCGGGGTTCGTTAATCGTGGAAATCACTACGGGACCCCAAAACCATGAGTAATAGTCCACGAAATGGGCCAGAATCGGCCAAAACTGTGAGTCTTGATGACCGACATGTAAACGCACCTTGGGGTTGAAATACTTTGTAAATCGCTTCGGTAGTCCAAAACGGTGAGTAAGAATCCACGAAACGGGTCAGAATTGGTCAAAACTGTTAGTGTTGACGATGGACACGTTAACACACTCTGGAGATCATCAATCATGGAAATCGCTCTAGGACCCAAAACGGTGAGTAATAGTGCACTAAACAGACCAGAATCAGACAAAATTGTGAGTGTTGATCACCGACACGTAAACGCACCACGGGGCTCGTCAATCGTGGAAATCACTCTGGGACCCCAAAACTGAGTAATAGTCTAAGAAACGGGCCAAAATCGACCAAAATTGCGGTTGTTGATGATCGGCACGTAAGCGCACCTTGGGGTTCAACAACCACGGAAATCGCTTTGGGACCCAAAATGTTAATTAATAGACCACGAAACGGGTAGGAATCAACTAAAATCGCGAGTGTTTATGACCGACATGTGAACGCACCCCCGGGTTCGTTAATCATGGAAATCACTCCGGGACGCCAAAACAATGAGTAATAGTCCACGAAACGGCCAAGAATAGGCCAAAACTGTGAGTGTTGTAGACTGACACGTAAACGTACCTTGGGGTTCAACAACTATGGATATCGCTTTGGGACTCCAAAACGGTCTGTAAGAGTCCACGAAATGGGCAGAATTGGTCAAAACTGTTAGTGTTGATGATGGACACGTAAACGCACTCTGGAGATCGTCAATGGTGGAAATCGCTCTGGGACCCGAAAACGGTGAGTAATAGTGCATCAAATGGACCAGAATTAGCCAAAATTGTGAGTGTTGATGACCTACACGTAAACGCACCCCGGGGCTCGTCAATCATGGAAATCACCCCGGGACCCCAAAACTGAGTAATAGTCCAAGAAACGGGCACGAACCGGCCAAAACTGCGATTGTTGATGACCGACACGTAAGCGCATCTTGGGGTTCAACAACCATGGAAATCGCTTTGGGACCCCAAAACGGTGAGTAATAGTCCATGAAACGGGCCAGAATCGAGAAAACCGCGAGTGTTGATGACCGACATGTAAACACAACCCGAAGTTCATTAATCGTGGAAATCACTCCGGGACCCCAAAACAGTGAGTAATAGTCCACAAAACGGGTCAGAATCAGTCAAACTTGCGAGTGTTGATGCCCGACACGTAAACGTACCCCTGGGCTCGTCAATCGTGGAAATCACTCCGGGACCCCAAAACAGAGTAGTAGTCCAAGAAATTGNCGCGAGTGTTGATGACCGACATGTAAACACAACCCGAAGTTCATTAATCGTGGAAATCACTCCGGGACCCCAAAACAGTGAGTAATAGTCCACAAAACGGGTCAGAATCAGTCAAACTTGCGAGTGTTGATGCCCGACACGTAAACGTACCCCTGGGCTCGTCAATCGTGGAAATCACTCCGGGACCCCAAAACAGAGTAGTAGTCCAAGAAATTGGCTAGAATCGGCAAAAACTACGACTGTTGATGACCGACACGTAAGCGCACCTTGGTGTTCAACAGCCATGGAAATCGCTTTGGGACCCCAAAACGAAGAGTAATAGTCCACGAAACGGGTCAGAATCGACAAAACCGCGAGTGTTGATGACCGACATGTAAAGTCACCCCGGGGTTCGTTAATCGTGGAAATCACTCTGGGACCCCAAAACAGTGAGTAATAGTCCATGAAACGAGCCAGAATCGGGCAAAACTGCGAGCGTTGATGACCAACACTTAAACACAACTCGGGGTTCGTTAATCGTTGAAATCAGTTCGGGACACAAAAACAGTGAGTAATGGTCCACGGAACGGGTCAGAATCGGCCAAAACTGCGAGTGTTGATGACCGACACGTAAACGCACCCCGGGGTTCGTTAATCGTGGTAATCACTACGGGACCCCAAAACCATGAGTAATAGTCCACGAAATGGGCCAGAATCGGCCAAAACTGTGAGTCTTGATGACCGACATGTAAACGCACCTTGGGGTTGAAATACTTTGTAAATCGCTTCGGTACTCCAAAACGGTGAGTAAGAGTCCACGAAACGGGTCAGAATTGGTCAAAACTGTTAGTGTTGACGATGGACACGTTAACACACTCTGGAGATCATCAATCATGGAAATCGCTCTAGGACCCAAAACGGTGAGTAATAGTGCACTAAACAGACCAGAATCAGACAAAATTGTGAGTGTTGATGACCGACACGTAAACGCACCCCGGGGTTCGTTAATCGTGGTAATCACTACGGGACCCCAAAACCATGAGTAATAGTCCACGAAATGGGCCAGAATCGGCCAAAACTGTGAGTCTTGATGACCGACATGTAAACGCACCTTGGGGTTGAAATACTTTGTAAATCGCTTCGGTACTCCAAAACGGTGAGTAAGAGTCCACGAAACGGGTCAGAATTGGTCAAAACTGTTAGTGTTGACGATGGACACGTTAACACACTCTGGAGATCATCAATCATGGAAATCGCTCTAGGACCCAAAACGGTGAGTAATAGTGCACTAAACAGACCAGAATCAGACAAAATTGTGAGTGTTGATGACCGACACGTAAACGCACCCCGGGGCTCGTCAATCGTGGAAATCACTCTTGGACCCCAAAACTGAGTAATAGTCTAAGAAACGGGCCAAAATCGACCAAAATTGCGGTTGTTGATGATCGGCACGTAAGCACACCTTGGGGTTCAACAACCACAGAAATCGCTTTGGGACCCAAAATGTTAAATAATAGACTACGAAACAGGTAGCAATCAACAAAAACCGCGAGTGTTTATGACCGACATGTGAACGCACCACCGGGTTCGTTAATCGTGGAAATCACTCCGGGACGCCAAAACAGTGAGTAATAGTCCACGAAACGGCCAAGAATAGGCCAAAACTGTGAGTGTTGTAGACTGACACGTAAACGTACCTTGGGGTTCAACAACTATGGATATCGCTTTGGGACTCCAAAACGGTGGGTAAGAGTCCACGAAACGGGCAGAATTGGTCAAAACTGTTAGTGTTGATGATGGACACGTAAACAAACTCTGGAGATTGTCAATGGTGGAAATCGCTCTGGGACCCCAAAACGGTGAGTAATAGTGCATGAAATGGACCAGAATTAGCCAAAATTGTGAGTGTTGATGACCGACATGTAAACGCACCCCGGGGCTCGTCAATCATGGAAATCACTCCGGGACCCCAAAACTGAGTAATAGTCTAAGAAACGGGCACGAACCGGCCAAAACTGCGATTGTTGATGACCGACACGTATGCGCATCTTGGGGTTCAACAACCATGGAAATCGCTTTGGGACCCCAAAACGGTGAGTAATAGTCCAAGAAACGGGCCAGAATCGAGAAAACCGCGAGTGTTGATGACTGACATGTAAACACAACCCGGAGTTCATTAATCGTGGAAATCACTCCGGGACCCCAAAACAGTGAGTAATAGTCCACAAAACGGGTCAGAATCAGTCAAAATTGTGAGTGTTGATGCCCGACACGTAAACGTACCCCTGGGCTCGTCAATCGTGGAAATCACTCCGGGACCCCAAAACAGAGTAGTAGTCCAAGAAATTGGCTAGAATCGGCAAAAACTGCGACTGTTGATGACCGACACGTAAGCGCACCTTGGTGTTCAACAGCCATGGAAATCGCTTTGGGACCCCAAAACGAAGAGTAATAGTCCACGAAACGGGTCAGAATCGACAAAACCGCGAGTGTTGATGACCGACATGTAAAGTCACCCCGGGGTTCGTTAATCGTGGAAATCACTCCGGGACCCCAAAACAGTGAGTAATAGTCCATGAAACGAGCCAGAATCGGCCAAAACTGCGAGCGTTGATGACCAACACTTAAACACAACTCGGAGTTTGTTAATCGTTGAAATCAGTTCGGGACACAAAAACAGTGAGTAATGGCCCACGGAACGGGTCAGAATCGGGCAAAACCGCGAGTGTTGATGACCGACACGTAAACGCACCCCGGGGTTCGTTAATCGTGGAAATCACTACGGGACCCCAAAACCATGAGTAATAGTCCACGAAATGGGCCAGAATCGGCCAAAACTGTGAGTCTTGATGACCGACATGTAAACGCACCTTGGGGTTGAAATACTTTGTAAATCGCTTCGGTACTCCAAAACGGTGAGTAAGAGTCCACGAAACGGGCCAGAATTGGTCAAAACTGTTAGTGTTGACGATGGACACGTTAACACACTCTGGAGATCATCAATCATGGAAATCGCTCTAGGACCCAAAACGGTGAGTAATAGTGCACTAAACAGACCAGAATCAGACAAAATTGTGAGTGTTGATCACCGACACGTAAACGCACCCCGGGGCTCGTCAATCGTGGAAATCACTCTGGGACCCCAAAACTGAGTAATAGTCTAAGAAACGGGCCAAAATCGACCAAAATTGCGGTTGTTGATGATCGACACGTAAGCGCACCTTGGGGTTCAACAACCACGGAAATCGCTTTGGGACCCAAAATGTTAATTAATAGACCACGAAACGGGTAGGAATCAACAAAAACCGCGAGTGTTTATGATCGTCATGTGAACGCACCCCCGGGTTCGTTAATCATGGAAATCACTCCGGGACGCCAAAACAGTGAGTAATAGTCCACGAAACGGCCAAGAATAGGCCAAAACTGTGAGTGTTGTAGACTGACACATAAACGTACCTTGGGGTTCAACAACTATGGATATCGCTTTGGGACTCCAAAACGGTGTGTAAGAGTCCACGAAACGGGCAGAATTGGTCAAAACTGTTAGTGTTGATGATGGACACGTAAACCCACTCTGGAGATCGTCAATGGTGGAAATCGCTCTGGGACCCCAAAACGGTGAGTAATAGTGCATGAAATGGACCAGAATTAGCCAAAATTGTGAGTGTTGATGACCGACACGTAAACGCACCCCGGGGCTCGTCAATCATGGAAATCACTCCGGGATCCCAAAACTCAGTAATAGTCCAGGAAACGGGCACGAATCGGCCAAAACTGCGATTGTTGATGACCGACACGTAAGCGCATCTTGGGGTTGAACAACCATGGAAATCGCTTTGGGACCCCAAAACGGTGAGTAATAGTCCACGAAACGGGCCAGAATCGAGAAAACCGCGAGTGTTGATGACCGACATGTAAACACAACCCGGAGTTCATTAATCATGGAAATCACTCTGGGACCCCAAAACAGTGAGTAATAGTCCACAAAACGTTTCAGAATCAGTCAAAATTGCGAGTGTTGATGACCGACACGTAAACGTACCCCTGGGCTCGTCAATCGTGGAAATCACTCCGGGACCCCAAAACTGAGTAGTAGTCCAAGAAATTGGCTAGAATCGGCAAAAACTGCGACAGTTGATGACCGACACTCAAGCGCACCTTGGGGTTCAACAACCATGGAAATCGCTTTGGGACCCCAAAACAAAGAGTAATAGTCCATGAAACGGGTCAGAATCGACAAAACCGCGAGTGTTGATGACCGACATGTAAAGTCACCCCGGGGTTCGTTAATCGTTGGAATCACTCCGGGACCCCAAAACAGTGAGTAATAGTCCATGAAACGAGCCAGAATCGGGCAAAACTGCTAGCGTTGATGACCAACACGTAAACACGACCCGGGGTTCGTTAATCGTTGAAATCAGTCCGGGACACCAAAACAGTGAGTAATGGTCCACGAAACGGGTCAGAATCGGCCAAAACTGCGACTGTTGATGACCGACACGTAAACGCACCCCGGGGCTCGTTAATCGTGGAAATCACTACGGGACCCCAAAACCATGAGTAATAGTCCATGAAATGGGCCAGAATCGGCCAAAACTGGGAGTCTTGATGACCGACATGTAAACGCACCTTCGGTTTGAAATACTTTGTAAATCGCTTTGGGACCCCAAAACGAAGAGTAATAGTCCACGGAACGGGTCAGAATCGACAAAACCGCGAGCGTTGATGACCGACACGTAAACGCACCCCGGGGCTCGTCAATCATGGAAATCACTCCGGGACCCCAAAACTGAGTAGTAGTCCAAGAACCGGGCAAGAATCGGCCAGAACTGCGATGTTTGATTACCGACATGTAAGCGCATCTTAGGGTTCAACAACCATGGAAATCGCGTTGGGACCCCAAAACGGTGAGTAAGAGTCCACGAAACGGGTCAGAATTGGTAAAAACTGTTAGTGTTAACCAAGGTTGGAAAAAGCGGTAGGCGTAAGCAAGGCGGCTAGCCTTCGCCTAGTGCCTAGGTTGTGCTTAAGCGCCCTAGGCGCAGCCTAGGCGGTAATATAGATTCAACTATCATGGTGTATTTATGGTTATTATATGTGTACTAATGTTAATTTAGGGCAGATAAATAAGTTAACTACCAGCTACTACCATTTGAATATGTGATGTTTGGCATTTCAGTGCAATATGTCATGATTTCTTGCTTGGGTAAACAATTTGTTGCATGCACTGCCTAGACTACCATTTATGCCCTAGGCGAGGCGTTTGGTCGTTGCCTAGCGCCTAGGCGTGCCTAAGCGCCTCCTAGGCACTGCCTTTTGCAACAGAGGTGTTAACGATGGACACGTTAACACAGTCTGGAGATCATCAATCATGGAAATCGCTCTAGGACCCAAAACGGTGAGTAATAGTGCACTAAACAGACCAGAATCAGACAAAATTGTGAGAGTTGATGACCGACATGTAAAGTCACCCCGGGGTTCGTTAATCGTGGAAATCACTCCAGGACCCCAAAACAGTGAGTAATAGTCCATGAAACGAGCCAGAATCGGGCAAAACTGCGAGCGTTGATGACCAACACGTAAACACAATCCGGGGTTCGTTAATCGTTGAAATCAGTCCGGGATACCAAAACAGTGAGTAATGGTCCACGAAACGGGTCAGAATCGGCCAAAACTGCGAGTGTTGATGACCAACACGTAAACGCACCCCGGGGTTCGTTAATCATGGAAATCACTACAGGACCCCAAAACCATGAGTAATAGTCCATGAAATGGGCTAGAATCGGCCAAAACTGGGAGTCTTGATGACCGACATGTAAACGCACCTTCGGGTTGAAATACTTTGTAAATCGCTTTGGGACCCCAAAACGAAGAGTAATAGTCCACGAAACGGGTCAGAATCGACAAAACCGCGAGCGTTGATGACCGACACGTAAACGCACCCCGGGGCTCGTCAATCATGGAAATCACTCCGGGACCCCAAAACTGAGTAATAGTCCAAGAACCGGGCAAGAATCGGCCAAAACTGCGATGTTTGATTACCGACATGTAAGCGCATCTTAGGGTTCAACAACCATGGAAATCGCTTTGGGACCCCAAAACGGTGAGTAATAGTCCACGAAACGGGCCAGAATAGAGAAAACCGCGAGTGTTGATGACCGACATGTAAACACAACCCGGAGTTCATTAATCGTGGAAATCACTCTGGGACCCCAAAACAGTGAGTAATAGTCCACAAAACGGGTCAGAATCAGCCAAAACTGCGAGTGTTGATGACCGACACATAAACGTACCCCTGGGCTCGTCAATCGTGGAAATCACTCCGGGACCCCAAAACAGAGTAGTAGTCCAAGAAATTGGCTAGAATAGGCAAAAACTGCGACTGTTGATGACCGACACGTAAGCGCACCTTGGGGTTCAACAACCATGGAAATCGCTTTGGGACCCCAAAACGAAGAGTAATAGTCCACGAAACGGGTCAGAATCGACAAAACCGCGAGTGTTGATGACCGACATGTAAAGTCACCCCGGGGTTCGTTAATCGTGGAAATCACTCCGGGACCCCAAAACAGTGAGTAATAGTCCATGAAACGAGCCAGAATCGGGCAAAACTGCGAGCGTTGATGACCAACACGTAAACACAACCTGGGGTTCGTTAATAGTTGAAATCAGTCCGGGACACCAAAACAGTGAGTAATGGTCCACGAAACGGGTCAAAATCGGCCAAAACTGCGAGTGTTGATGACCGACACGTAAATGCACCCCGGGGTTCGTTAATCGTGGAAATCACTACGGGACCCCAAAACCATGAGTAATAGTCCACGAAATGGGCCAGAATCGGCCAAAACTGTGATTCTTGATGACCGACATGTAAACGCACCTTGGGGTTGAAATACTTTGTAAATCGCTTCGGTACTCCAAAACGGTGAGTAAGAGTCCACGAAACGGGTCAGAATTGGTAAAAACTGTTAGTGTTGACGATGGACACGTTAACACACTCTGGAGATCATCAATCATGGAAATCGCTCTAGGAACCAAAACGGTCAGTAATAGTGCACTAAACAGACCAGAATCAGACAAAATTGTGAGAGTTGATGACCGACATGTAAAGTCACCCCGGGGTTCGTTAATCATGGAAATCACTCCGGGACCCCAAAACAGTGAGTAATAGTCCATGAAACGAGCCAGAATCGGGCAAAACTGCGAGCGTTGATGACCAACACGTAAACACAATCCGGGGTTCGTTAATCGTTGAAATCAGTCCGGGATACCAAAACAGTGAGTAATGGTCCACGAAACGGGTCAGAATCGGCCAGAACTGCGAGTGTTGATGACCGACACGTAAACGCACCCCGGGGTTCGTTAATCGTGGAAATCACTACGGGACCCCAAAACCATGAGTAATAGTCCACGAAATGGGCCAGAATCGGCCAAAACTGCGAGTCTTGATGACCGACATGTAAACGCACCTTGGGGTTGAAATACTTTGTAAATCGCTTCGGTACTCCAAAACGGTGAGTAAGAGTCCACGAAACGGGTCAGAATTGGTCAAAACTGTTAGTGTTGACGATGGACACGTTAACACACTCTGGAGATCATCAATCATGGAAATCGCTCTAGGACCCAAAATGGTGAGTAATAGTGCACTAAACAGACCAAAATCAGACAAAATTGTGAGTGTTGATGACCGACACGTAAACGCACCCCGGGGCTCGTCAATCGTGGAAATCACTCTAGGACCCCAAAACTAAGTAATAATCTAAGAAACGGGCCAAAATCAAACAAAATTGCGTTTGTTTATGATCATCACGTAAGCGCACCTTGGGGTTCAACAACCACGGAAATCGCTTTGGGACCCAAAATGTTAATTAATAGTCCACGAAACGGGTAGGAATCAACAAAAACTGCGAGTGTTTATGACCGACATGTGAACGCACCTCCGGGTTCGTTAATCATGGAAATCACTTCGGGACGCTAAAATAGTGAGTAATTCCACGAAACGGCCAAGAATAGGCCAAAACTGTGAGTGTTATAGACTGACACGTAAACGTACCTTGGGGTTCAAGAACTATGGATATCGCTTTGGGACTCCAAAACGGTGTGTAAGAGTCCACGAAACAGGCAGAATTGGTCAAAACTGTTAGTGTTGATGATGGACACGTAAACGCACTCTGGAGATCGTCAATCGTGGAAATCGCTCAGGGACCCCAAAACGGTGAGTATTGGTGCATGAGATGGACCAGAATCAGCCAAAATTGTGAGTGTTGATGAACGACACGTAAACGCACCCCGGGGCTCGTCAATCATGGAAATCACTCCGGGACCCCAAAACTGAGTTATAGTCCAAGAAACGGGCAAGAATCGGCCAAAACTGCGATTGTTGATGACCGACACGTAAGCGCATCTTGGGGTTCAACAACCATGGAAATCGCTTTAG
>CAJFDF010000753.1:38193-57646 GCA_904067115.1 Aegilops sharonensis
TTGGGGTTGAAATACTTTGTAAATCGCTTCGGTATTCCAAAACGGTGAGTAAGAGTCCACGAAACGGGTCAGAATTGGTAAAAACTGTTAGTGTTGACGATGGACACGTTAACACACTCTGGAGATCATCAATGATGGAAATCGCTCTAGGACCCAAAACGGTGAGTAATAGTGCACTAAACAGACCAGAATCAGACAAAATTGTGAGAGTTGATGACCGACATGTAAAGTCACCCCGGGGTTCGTTAATCGTGGAAATCACTCCGGGACCCCAAAACAGTGAGTAATAGTCCATGAAACGAGCCAGAATCGGGCAAAACTGCGAGCGTTGATGACCAACACGTAAACACAACCCCGGGTTCGTTAATCGTTGAAATCGGTCCGGGACACCAAAACAGTGAGTAATATTCCACGAAACGGGTCAAAATCGGCCAAAACTGCGAGTGTTGATGACCGACACGTAAACGCACCCCGGGGTTCGTTAATCGTGGAAATCACTACGGGACCCCAAAACCATGAGTAATAGTCCATGAAATGGGCCAGAATCGGCCAAAACTGTGATTCTTGATGACCGACATGTAAACGCACCTTGGGGTCGAAATACTTTGTAAATCGCTTCGGTACTCCAAAACGGTGAGTAACAGTCCACGAAACGGGTCAGAATTGGTAAAAACTGTTAGTGTTGACGATGGACACGTTAACACACTCTGGAGATCATCAATCATTGAAATCGCTCTAGGACCCAAAACGGTGAGTAATAGTGCACTAAACAGACCAGAATCAGACAAAATTGTGAGAGTTGATGACCGACATGTAAAGTCACCCCGGGGTTCGTTAATCGTGGAAATCACTCCGGGACCCCAAAACAGTGAGTAATAGTCCATGCAACGAGCTAGAATCGGGCAAAACTGCGAGCGTTGATGACCAACACGTAAACACAATCCGGGGTTCGTTAATCGTTGAAATCAGTCCGGGATACCAAAAGAGTGAGTAATGGTCCACGAAACGGGTCAGAATCGGCCAAAACTGCGAGTGTTGATGACCAACACGTAAACGCACCCCGGGGTTCGTTAATCGTGGAAATCACTACGGGACCCCAAAACCATGAGTAATAGTCCACGAAATGGGCCAGAATCGGCCAAAACTGTGAGTCTTGATGACCGACATGTAAACGCACCTTGGGGTTGAAATACTTTGTAAATCGCTTCGGTACTCCAAAACGGTGAGTAAGAGTCCACGAAACGGGTCAGAATCGGCCAAAACTGCGAGTGTTGATGACCAACACGTAAACGCACCCCGGGGTTCGTTAATCGTGGAAATCACTACGGGACCCCAAAACCATGAGTAATAGTCCACGAAATGGGCCAGAATCGGCCAAAACTGTGAGTCTTGATGACCGACATGTAAACGCACCTTGGGGTTGAAATACTTTGTAAATCGCTTCGGTACTCCAAAACGGTGAGTAAGAGTCCACGAAACGGGTCAGAATTGGTCAAAACTGTTAGTGTTGACAATGGTTACGTTAACACACTCTGGAGATCATCAATCATGGAAATCTCTCTAGGACCCATAACGGTGAGTAATAGTGCACTAAACAGACCAGAATCAGACAAAATTGTGAGTGTTGATGACAGACACGTAAACGCACCCCGGGGCTCGTCAATCGTGGAAATCACTCTAGGACCCCAAAACTAAGTAATAATCTAAGAAACGGGCCAAAATTGAACAAAATTGCGTTTGTTTATGATCGTCAAGTAAGCGCACCTTGGGGTTCAACAACCACGGAAATCGCTTTGGGACCCAAAATGTTAATTAATAGTCCACGAAACGGGTAGGAATCAACAAAAACCGCGAGTGTTTATGACCGACATGTGAACGCACCTCCGGGTTCGTTAATCATGGAAATCACTTCGGGACGCCAAAAGAGTGAGTAATTCCACGAAACGGCCAAGAATAGGCCAAAACTGTGAGTGTTGTAGACTGACACGTAAACGTACCTTGGGGTTCAACAACTATGGATATCGCTTTGGGACTCCAAAACGGTGTGTAAGAGTCCACGAAATGGGCAGAATTGGTCAAAACTGTTTGGGTTGATGATGGACACGTAAACGCACTCTGGAGATCGTCAATCGTGGAAATCGCTCTGGGACCCCAAAACGGTGAGTAATAGTGCATGAAATGGACCAGAATTAGCCAAAATTGTGAGTGCTGATGACCGACACGTAAACGCACCCCGGGGCTCGTCAATCATGGAAATCACTCCGAGACTCCAAAACTGAGTTATAGTCCAAGAAACGGGCAAGAATCGGCCAAAACTGCGATTGTTGATGACCGACACGTAAGCGCATCTTGGGGTTCAACAACCATGGAAATCGCTTTAGGACCCCAAAACGGTGAGTAATAGTCCATGAAACGGGCCAGAATCGAGAAAACCGCGAGTGTTGATGACCGACATGTAAACACAACCCGGAGTTCATTAATCGTGGAAATCACTCCGGGAACCCAAAACAGTGAGTAATAGTCAACAAAACAGGTCAGAATCAGCCAAAACTGCGAGTGTTGATGACCGACACGTAAACGTACCCCTGGGCTCATCAATCGTGGAAATCACTCTGGGACCCAAAAACTGAGTAGTAGTCCAAGAAATTGGCTAGAATCGACAAAAACTGCGACTGTTGATGACCGACACGTAAGCGCACCTTGGGGTTCAACAACCATGGAAATCGCTTTGGGACCCCAAAACGAAGAGTAATAGTCCACGAAACGGGTCAGAATCGACAAAACCGCGAGTGTTGATGACCGACATGTAAAGTCACCCCGGGGTTCGTTAATCGTGGAAATCACTCCGGGACCCCAAAACAGTGAGTAATAGTCCATGAAACGAGCCAGAATCGGGCAAAACTGCTAGCGTTGATGACCAACACGTAAACACAACCCGGGGTTCGTTAATCGTTGAAATCAGTCCGGGACACCAAAACAGTGAGTAATGGTCCACGAAACGGGTCAAAATCTGCCAAAACTGCGAGTGTTGATGACCGACACGTAAACGCACCCCGGGGTTCGTTAATCGTGGAAATCACTACGGGACCCCAAAACCATGAGTAATAGTCCACGAAATGGGCCAGAATTGGCCAAAACTGTGATTCTTGATGACCGACATGTAAACGCACCTTGGGGTTGAAATACTTTGTAAATCGCATCGGTACTCCAAAATGGTGAGTAAGAGTCCACGAAACGGGTCAGAATTGGTAAAAACTGTTAGTGTTGACGATGGACACGTTAACACACTCTGGAGATCATCAATGATGGAAATCACTCTAGGACCCAAAACGGTGAGTAATAGTGCACTAAACAGACCAGAATCAGACAAAATTGTGAGAGTTGATGACCGACATGTAAAGTCACCCCGGGGTTCGTTAATCGTGGAAATCACTCCGGGACCCCAAAACAGTGAGTAATAGTCCATGAAACGAGCCAGAATCGGGCAAAACTGCGAGCGTTGATGACCAACACGTAAACACAATCCGGGGTTCGTTAATCGTTGAAATCAGTCCGGGATACCAAAACAGTGAGTAATGGTCCACGAAACGGGTCAGAATCGGCCAAAACTGCGAGTGTTGATGACCGACACGTAAACGCACCCCGGGGTTCGTTAATCGTGGAAATCACTACGGGACCCCAAAACCATGAGTAATAGTCCACGAAATGGGCCAGAATTGGCCAAAACTGTGATTCTTGATGACCGACATGTAAACGCACCTTGGGGTTGAAATACTTTGTAAATCGCATCGGTACTCCAAAATGGTGAGTAAGAGTCCACGAAACGGGTCAGAATTGGTAAAAACTGTTAGTGTTGACGATGGACACGTTAACACACTCTGGAGATCATCAATGATGGAAATCACTCTAGGACCCAAAACGGTGAGTAATAGTGCACTAAACAGACCAGAATCAGACAAAATTGTGAGAGTTGATGACCGACATGTAAAGTCACCCCGGGGTTCGTTAATCGTGGAAATCACTCCGGGACCCCAAAACAGTGAGTAATAGTCCATGAAACGAGCCAGAATCGGGCAAAACTGCGAGCGTTGATGACCAACACGTAAACACAATCCGGGGTTTGTTAATCGTTGAAATCAGTCCGGGATACCAAAACAGTGAGTAATGGTCCACGAAACGGGTCAGAATCGGCCAAAACCGTGAGTCTTGATGACCGACATGTAAACGCACCTTGGGGTTGAAATACTTTGTAAATCGCTTCGGTACTCCAAAACGGTGAGTAAGAGTCCACGAAACGGGTCCGAATTGGTCAAAACTGTTAGTGTTGACGATGGACACGTTAACACACTCTGGAGATCATCAATCATGGAAATCGCTCTAGGACCCAAAATGGTGAGTAATAGTGCACTAAACAGACCAGAATCAGACAAAATTGTGAGTGTTGATGACCGACACGTAAAGGCACCCCGGGGCTCGTCAATCGTGGAAATCACTCTAGGACCCCAAAACTAAGTAATAATCTAAGAAACGGGCCAAAATCAAACAAAATTGCGTTTGTTTATGATCGTCACGTAAGCGCACCTTGGGGTTCAACAACCACGGAAATCGCTTTGGGACCCAAAATGTTAATTAATAGTCCACGAAACGGGTAGGAATCAACAAAAACCGCGAGTGTTTATGACCGACATGTGAACGCACCTCCGGGTTCGTTAATCATGGAAATCACTTCGGGACGCCAAAAGAGTGAGTAATTCCACGAAATGGCCAAGAATAGGCCAAAACTGTGAGTGTTGTAGATTGACACGTAAACGTACCTTGGGGTTCAAGAACTATGGATATCACTTTGGGACTCCAAAACGGTGTGTAAGAGTCCACGAAACGGACATAATTGGTCAAAACTGTTAGTGTTGATGATGGACACGTAAACGCACTCTGGAGATCGTCAATCGTGGAAATCGCTCAGGGACCCCAAAACGGTGAGTATTGGTGCATGAGATGGACCAGAATTAGCCAAAATTGTGAGTGTTCATGACCGACACGTAAACGCACCCCGGGGCTCGTCAATCATGGAAATCACTCCGGGACCCCAAAACTGAGTTATAGTCCAAGAAACGGGCACGAATCGGCCAAAACTGCGATTGTTGATGACCGACACGTAAGCGCATCTTGGGGTTCAACAACCATGGAAATCGCTTCAGGACCCCAAAACGGTGAGTAATAGTCGACGAAACGGGCCAGAATCGAGAAAACCGCGAGTGTTGATGACCGACATGTAAACACAACCCGGAGTTCATTAATCGTGGAAATCACTCCGGGAACCCAAAACAGTGAGTAATAGTCAACAAAACAGGTCAGAATCAGCCAAAATTGCGAGTGTTGATAACCGACACGTAAATGTACCCCTGGGCTCATCAATCGTGGAAATCACTCCTGGACCCAAAAACTGAGTAGTAGTCCAAGAAATTGGCTAGAATCGACAAAAACTGCGACTGTTGATGACCGACACGTAAGCGCACATTGGGGTTCAACAACCATGGAAATCGCTTTGGGACCCCAAAACGAAGAGTAATAGTCCACGAAACGGGTCAGAATCGACAAAACCGCGAGTGTTGATGACCGACATGTAAAGTCACCCCGGGGTTCGTTAATCGTGGAAATCACTCCGGGACCCCAAAACAGTGAGTAATAGTCCATGAAACGAGCCAGAATCGGGCAAAACTTCTAGCGTTGATGACCAACACGTAAACACAACCCGGGCTTCGTTAATCGTTGAAATCAGTCCGGGACACCAAAACAGTGAGTAATGGTCCACGGATCGGGTCAGAATCGGCCAAAACTGCGAGTGTTGATAACCGACACGTAAACGCACCCCGGGGTTCGTTAATCGGGGAAATCACTACGGGACCCCAAAACCATGAGTAATAGTCTAAGAAACGGGCCAAAATCGACCAAAATTGCGGTTGTTGATGATCGGCACGTAAGCGCATCTTGGGGTTCAACAACCATGGAAATCGCTTTGGGACCCCAAAACGGTGAGTAATAGTCCACGAAACGGGCCAGAATCGAGAAAACCGCGAGTGTTGATGACCGACATGTAAAGTCACCCCGGGGTACGTTAATCGAGGAAATCCCTACGGGTCCCCAAAACAGTGAGTAATAGTCCATGAAACGAGCCAGAATCGGGCAAAACTGCGAGCGTTGATGACCAACACGTAAACACAATCCGGGGTTCGTTAATCGTTGAAATCAGTCCGGGACACCAAAACAGAGCGTAAGGGTGCAGTGATGGGGAAGGGAGCAGACCCCTATACACGTCGAGTTGTGAAAAAGAGACAGGCACTAAACAGACCAGAATCAGACAAAATTGTGAGTGTTGATGACCGACACGTAAAGGCACCCCGGGGCTCGTCAATCGTGGAAATCACTCTGGGACCCCAAAACTGAGTAATAGTCTACGAAACGGGCCAAAATCGACCAAAATTGCGGTTGTTGATGATCGGCACGTAAGCGCATCTTGGGGTTCAACAACCATGGAAATCGCTTTGGGACCCCAAAACGGTGAGTAATAGTCCACGAAACGGGCCAGAATCGAGAAAACCGCGAGTGTTGATGACCGACATGTAAAGTCACCCCGGGGTACGTTAATCGAGGAAATCCCTACGGGTCCCCAAAACAGTGAGTAATAGTCCATGAAACGAGCCAGAATCGGGCAAAACTGCGAGCGTTGATGACCAACACGTAAACACAATCCGGGGTTCGTTAATCGTTGAAATCAGTCCGGGACACCAAAACAGAGCGTAAGGGTGCAGTGATGGGGAAGGGAGCAGACCCCTATACACGTCGAGTTGTGAAAAAGAGACAGGCACTAAACAGACCAGAATCAGACAAAATTGTGAGTGTTGATGACCGACACGTAAAGGCACCCCGGGGCTCGTCAATCGTGGAAATCACTCTGGGACCCCAAAACTGAGTAATAGTCTACGAAACGGGCCAAAATCGACCAAAATTGCGGTTGTTGATGATCGGCACGTAAGCGCATCTTGGGGTTCAACAACCATGGAAATCGCTTTGGGACCCCAAAACGGTGAGTAATAGTCCACGAAACGGGCCAGAATCGAGAAAACCGCGAGTGTTGATGACCGACATGTAAAGTCACCCCGGGGTACGTTAATCGAGGAAATCCCTACGGGTCCCCAAAACAGTGAGTAATAGTCCATGAAACGAGCCAGAATCGGGCAAAACTGCGAGCGTTGATGACCAACACGTAAACACAATCCGGGGTTCGTTAATCGTTGAAATCAGTCCGGGACACCAAAACAGAGCGTAAGGGTGCAGTGATGGGGAAGGGAGCAGACCCCTATACACGTCGAGTTGTGAAAAAGAGACAGGCACTAAACAGACCAGAATCAGACAAAATTGTGAGTGTTGATGACCGACACGTAAAGGCACCCCGGGGCTCGTCAATCGTGGAAATCACTCTGGGACCCCAAAACTGAGTAATAGTCTACGAAACGGGCCAAAATCGACCAAAATTGCGGTTGTTGATGATCGGCACGTAAGCGCATCTTGGGGTTCAACAACCATGGAAATCGCTTTGGGACCCCAAAACGGTGAGTAATAGTCCACGAAACGGGCCAGAATCGAGAAAACCGCGAGTGTTGATGACCGACATGTAAAGTCACCCCGGGGTACGTTAATCGAGGAAATCCCTACGGGTCCCCAAAACAGTGAGTAATAGTCCATGAAACGAGCCAGAATCGGGCAAAACTGCGAGCGTTGATGACCAACACGTAAACACAATCCGGGGTTCGTTAATCGTTGAAATCAGTCCGGGACACCAAAACAGAGCGTAAGGGTGCAGTGATGGGGAAGGGAGCAGACCCCTATACACGTCGAGTTGTGAAAAAGAGACAGGCACTAAACAGACCAGAATCAGACAAAATTGTGAGTGTTGATGACCGACACGTAAAGGCACCCCGGGGCTCGTCAATCGTGGAAATCACTCTGGGACCCCAAAACTGAGTAATAGTCTACGAAACGGGCCAAAATCGACCAAAATTGCGGTTGTTGATGATCGGCACGTAAGCGCATCTTGGGGTTCAACAACCATGGAAATCGCTTTGGGACCCCAAAACGGTGAGTAATAGTCCACGAAACGGGCCAGAATCGAGAAAACCGCGAGTGTTGATGACCGACATGTAAAGTCACCCCGGGGTACGTTAATCGAGGAAATCCCTACGGGTCCCCAAAACAGTGAGTAATAGTCCATGAAACGAGCCAGAATCGGGCAAAACTTCTAGCGTTGATGACCAACACGTAAACACAACCCGGGCTTCGTTAATCGTTGAAATCAGTCCGGGACACCAAAACAGTGAGTAATGGTCCACGGATCGGGTCAGAATCGGCCAAAACTGCGAGTGTTGATAACCGACACGTAAACGCACCCCGGGGTTCGTTAATCGTGGAAATCACTACGGGACCCCAAAACCATGAGTAATAGTCCACGAAATGGGCCAGAATCGGCCAAAACTGTGAGTCTTGATGACCGACATGTAAACGCACCTTGGGGTTGAAATACTTTGTAAATCGCTTCGGTACTCCAAAACGGTGAGTAAGAGTCCACGAAACTGGTCAGAATTGGTCAAAACTGTTAGTGTTGACGATGGACACGTTAACACACTCTGGAGATCATCAATCATGGAAATCGCTCTAGGACCCAAAACGATGAGTAATAGTGCACTAAACAGACCAGAATCAGACAAAATTGTGAGTGTTGATGACCGACACATAAACGCACCCCGGGGCTCGTCAATCGTGGAAATCACTCTGGGACCCCAAAACTGAGTAATAGTCTAAGAAACGGGCCAAAATCGACCAAAATTGCGGTTGTTGATGATCGGCACGTAAGCGCACCTTGGGGTTCAACAACCACGGAAATCGCTTTGGGACCCAAAATATTAATTAATAGACCACGAAACGGGTAGGAATCAACAAAAACCGCGAGTGTTTATGACCGACATGTGAACGCACCCCCGGGTTCGCTAATCATGGAAATCACTCCGGGACGCCAAAACAGTGACTAATAGTCCACGAAACGGCCAAGAATAGGCCAAAACTGTGAGTGTTGTAGACTGACACGTAAACGTACCTTGGGGTTCAACAACTATGGGTATCGCTTTGGGACTCCAAAACGGTGTGTAAGAGTCCACGCAACGGGCAGAATTGGTCAAAACTGTTAGTGTTGATGATGGACACGTAAACGCACTCTGGAGATCGTCAATGGTGGAAATCGCTCCGGGACCCCAAAACGGTTAGTAATAGTGCATGAAATGGACCAGAATTAGCCAAAATTGTGAGTGTTGATGACCGACACGTAAATGCACCCCGGGGCTCGTCAATCATGGAAATCACTCCGGGACCCCAAAACTGAGTAATAGTCCAAGAAACGGGCACGAATCGGCCAAAACTGCGATTGTTGATGACCGACACGTAAGCGCATCTTGGGGTTCAACAACCATGGAAATCGCTTTGGGACCCCAAAACGAAGAGTAATAGTCCACGAAACGGGTCAGAATCGACAAAACCGCGAGTGTTGATGACTGACATGTAAAGTCACCCCGGGGTTCGTTAATCGTGGAAATCACTCTGGGACCCCAAAACTGAGTAATAGTCCAAGAAACGGGCACGAATCGGCCAAAACTGCGAGTGTTGATGACCGACATGTAAACGCACCTTGGGGTTCAACAACCATGGAAATCGCTTTGGGACCCCAAAACGAAGAGTAATAGTCCACGAAACGGGTCAGAATCGACAAAACCGCGAGTGTTGATGACCGACATGTAAACGCACCTTGGGGTTCAACAACTATGGGTATCGCTTTGGGACTCCAAAACGGTGTGTAAGAGTCCACGCAACGGGCAGAATTGGTCAAAACTGTTAGTGTTGATGATGGACACGTAAACGCACTCTGGAGATCGTCAATGGTGGAAATCGCTCCGGGACCCCAAAACGGTTAGTAATAGTGCATGAAATGGACCAGAATTAGCCAAAATTGTGAGTGTTGATGACCGACACGTAAATGCACCCCGGGGCTCGTCAATCATGGAAATCACTCCGGGACCCCAAAACTGAGTAATAGTCCAAGAAACGGGCACGAATCGGCCAAAACTGCGATTGTTGATGACCGACACGTAAGCGCATCTTGGGGTTCAACAACCATGGAAATCGCTTTGGGACCCCAAAACGGTGAGTAATAGTCCACGAAACGGGCCAGAATCGAGAAAACCGCGAGTGTTGATGACCGACATGTAAACACAACCCGGAGTTCATTAATCGTGGAAATCACTCCGGGAACCCAAAACAGTGAGTAATAGTCAACAAAACAGGTCAGAATCAGCCAAAACTGCGAGTGTTGATGACCGACACGTAAATGTACCCCTGGGCTCATCAATCGTGGAAATCACTCCGGGACCCAAAAATTGAGTAGTAGTCCAAGAAATTGGCTAGAATCGACAAAAACTGCGACTGTTGATGACCGACACGTAAGCGCACCTTGGGGTTCAACAACCATGGAAATCGCTTTGGGACCCCAAAACGAAGAGTAATAGTCCACGAAACGGGTCAGAATCGACAAAACCGCGAGTGTTGATGACCGACATGTAAAGTCACCCCGGGGTTCGTTAATCGTGGAAATCACTCCGGGACCCCAAAACAGTGAGTAATAGTCCATGAAACGAGCCAGAATCGGGCAAAACTGCGAGCGTTGATGACCAACACGTAAACACAACCCGGGGTTCGTTAATCGTTGAAATCAGTCCGGGACACCAAAACAGTGAGTAATGGTCCACGGATCGGGTCAGAATCGGCCAAAACTGCGAGTGTTGATGACCGACACGTAAACGCACCCCGGGGTTCGTTAATCGTGGAAATCACTACGGGACCCCAAAACCATGAGTAATAGTCCACGAAATGGGCCAGAATCGGCCAAAACTGTGAGTCTTGATGAGCGACATGTAAACGCACCTTGGGGTTGAAATACTTTGTAAATCGCTTCGGTACTCCAAAACGGTGAGTAAGAGTCCACGAAACTGGTCAGAATTGGTTAAAACTGTTAGTGTTGACGATGGACACGTTAACACACTCTGGAGATCATCAATCATGGAAATCGCTCTAGGACCCAAAACGTTGAGTAATAGTGCACTGAACAGACCAGAATCAGACAAAATTGTGAGTGTTGATGACCGACACATAAACGCACCCCGGGGCTCGTCAATCGTGGAAATCACTCTGGGACCCCAAAACTGAGTAATAGTCTAAGAAACGGGCCAAAATCGACCAAAATTGCGGTTGTTGATGATCGGCACGTAAGCGCACCTTGGGGTTCAACAACCACGGAAATCGCTTTGGGACCCAAAATATTAATTAATAGACCACGAAACGGGTAGGAATCAACAAAAACCGCGAGTGTTTATGACCGACATGTGAACGCACCCCCGGGTTCGCTAATCATGGAAATCACTCCGGGACGCCAAAACAGTGACTAATAGTCCATGAAACGGCCAAGAATAGGCCAAAACTGTGAGTGTTGTAGACTGACACGTAAACGTACCTTGGGGTTCAACAACTATGGATATCGCTTTGGGACTCCAAAACGGTGTGTAAGAGTCCACGCAACGGGCAGAATTGGTCAAAACTGTTAGTGTTGATGATGGACACGTAAACGCACTCTGGAGATCGTCAATGGTGGAAATCGCTCCGGGACCCCAAAACGGTTAGTAATAGTGCATGAAATGGACCAGAATTAGCCAAAATTGTGAGTGTTGATGACCGACACGTAAATGCACCCCGGGGCTCGTCAATCATGGAAATCACTCCGGGACCCCAAAACTGAGTAATAGTCCAAGAAACGGGCACGAATCGGCCAAAACTGCGATTGTTGATGACCGACACGTAAGCGCATCTTGGGGTTCAACAACCATGGAAAGCGCTTTGGGACCCCAAAACGGTGAGTAATAGTCCACGAAACGGCTAGAATTGGCCAAAACTGCGAGTGTTGATGACCGACACGTAAATGCACCCCGGGGCGCGGCAATCATGGAAATCACTCCGGGACCCCAAAACTGAGTAATAGTCCAAGAAACGGGCACGAATCGGCCAAAACTGCGATTGTTGATGACCGTCACGTAAGCGCACCTTGGGGTTCAACAACCATGGAAAGCGCTTTGGGACCCCAAAACGGTGAGTAATAGTCCACGAAACGGCTAGAATTGGCCAAAACTGCGAGTGTTGATGACCGACACGTAAATGCACCCCGGGGCGCGGCAATCATGGAAATCACTCCGGGACCCCAAAACTGAGTAATAGTCCAAGAAACGGGCACGAATCGGCCAAAACTGCGATTGTTGATGACCGTCACGTAAGCGCACCTTGGGGTTCAACAACCATGGAAAGCGCTTTGGGACCCCAAAACGGTGAGTAATAGTCCACGAAACGGCTAGAATTGGCCAAAACTGCGAGTGTTGATGACCGACACGTAAATGTACCCCGGGGCTCATCAATCGTGGAAATCACTCCGGGACCCAAAAATTGAGTAGTAGTCCAAGAAATTGGCTAGAATCGACAAAAACTGCGACTGTTGATGACCGACACGTAAGCGCACCTTGGGGTTCAACAACCATGGAAATCGCTTTGGGACCCCAAAACGAAGAGTAATAGTCCACGAAACGGGTCAGAATCGACAAAACCGCGAGTGTTGATGACCGACATGTAAAGTCACCCCGGGGTTCGTTAATCGTGGAAATCACTCCGGGACCCCAAAACAGTGAGTAATAGTCCATGAAACGAGCCAGAATCGGGCAAAACTGCTAGCATTGATGACCAACACGTAAACACAACCCGGGGTTCGTTAATCGTTGAAATCAGTCCGGGACACCAAAACAGTGAGTAATGGTCCACGGATCGGGTGAGAATCGGCCAAAACTGCGAGTGTTGATGACCGACACGTAAACGCACCCCGGGGTTCGTTAATCGTGGAAATCACTACGGGACCCCAAAACCATGAGTAATAGTCCACGAAATGGGCAAGAATCGGCCAAAACTGTGAGTCTTGATGAGCGACATGTAAACGCACCTTGGGGTTGAAATACTTTGTAAATCGCTTCGGTACTCCAAAACGGTGAGTAAGAGTCCACGAAACTGGTCAGAATTGGTCAAAACTGTTAGTGTTGACGATGGACACGTTAACACACTCTGGAGATCATCAATCATGGAAATCGCTCTAGGACCCAAAACGTTGAGTAATAGTGCACTGAACAGACCAGAATCAGACAAAATTGTGAGTGTTGATGACCGACACATAAACGCACCCCGGGGCTCGTCAATCGTGGAAATCACTCTGGGACCCCAAAACTGAGTAATAGTCTAAGAAACGGGCCAAAATCGACCAAAATTGCGGTTGTTGATGATCGGCACGTAAGCGCACCTTGGGGTTCAACAACCACGGAAATCGCTTTGGGACCCAAAATGTTAATTAATACACCATGAAACGGGTAGGAATCAACAAAAAGCGCGAGTGTTTATGACCGACATGTGAACGCACCCCCGGGTTTGTTAATCATGGAAATCACTCCGAGACGCCAAAACAGTGAGTAATAGTCCACGAAACGGCCAAGAACAGGCCAAAACTGTTAGTGTTGTAGACTGACACGTAAACCTACCTTGGGGTTCAACAACTATGGATATCGCTTTGGGACTCCAAAATGGTGTGTAAGAGTCCACGCAACGGGCAGAATTGGTCAAAACTGTTAGTGTTGATGATGGACACGTAAACGCACTCTGGAGATCGTCAATGGTGGAAATCGCTCCGGGACCCCAAAACGGTGAGTAATAGTGCATGAAATGGACCAGAATTAGCCAAAATTGTGAGTGTTGATGACCGACACGTAAACGCACCCCGGGGCTCGTCAATCATGGAAATCACTACGGGACCCCAAAACTGAGTAATAGTCCAAGAAACGGGCACGAATCGGCCAAAACTGCGAGTGTTGATGACCGACACGTAAACGTACCCCTGGGCTCGTCAATCGTGGAAATCACTCCGGGACCACAAAACTGAGTAGTAGTCCAAGAAATTGGCTAGAATCGGCAAAAACTGCGACTGTTGATGACCGACACGTAAGTGCACCTTGGGATTCAACAACCATGGAAATCGCTTTGGGACCCCAAAACGAAGAGTAATAGTCCACGAAACGGGTCAGAATCGACAAAACCGCGAGTGTTGATGACTGACATGTAAAGTCACCCCGGGGTTCGTTAATCGTGGAAATCACTCCGGGACCCCAAAACAGTGAGTAATAGTCCATGCAACGAGCCAGAATCGGGCAAAACTGCGAGCGTTGATGACCAACACTTAAACACAACCCGGGGTTTGTTAATCGTTGAAATCAGTCCGGGACACCAAAACAGTGAGTAATGGTCCACGGAACGGGTCAGAATCGGCCAAAACTGCGAGTGTTGATGACCGACACGTAAAAGCACCCCGGGGTTCGTTAATCGTGGAAATCACTACGGGACCCCAAAACCATGAGTAATAGTCCACGAAATGGGCCAGAATCGGCCAAAACTGTGAGTCTTGATGACCGACATGTAAACGCACCTTGGGGTTGAAATACTTTGTAAATCGCTTCGGTACTCCAAAACGGTGAGTAAGAGTCCACGAACCGGGTCAGAATTGGTCAAAACTGTTAGTGTTGATGATGGACACGTTAACACNTGGGGTTGAAATACTTTGTAAATCGCTTCGGTACTCCAAAACGGTGAGTAAGAGTCCACGAACCGGGTCAGAATTGGTCAAAACTGTTAGTGTTGATGATGGACACGTTAACACACTCTGGAGATCATCAATCATGGAAATCGCTCTAGGACCCAAAACGGTGAGTAATAGTGCACTAAACATACCAGAATCAGACGTAATTGTGAGTGTTGATGACCGACACGTAAACGCACCCCGGGGCTCGTCAATCGTGGAAATCTCTCTGGGACCCCAAAACTGAGAAATAGTCTAAGAAACGGGCCAAAATCGACCAAAATTGCGGTTGTTGATGATCGACACGTAAGCGCACCTTGGGGTTCAACAACCACGGAAATCGCTTTGGGACCCAAAATGTTAATTAATAGACCACGAAACGGGTAGGAATCAACAAAAACCGCGAGTGTTTATGACCGACATGTGAACGCACCCCCGGGTTCGTTAATCATGGAAATCACTCCGGGACGCCAAAACAATGAGTATTAGTCCACGAAACGGCCAAGAATAGGCCAAAACTGTGAGTGTTGTCGACTGACACGTAAACGTACCTTGGGGTTCAACAACTATGGATATCGCTTTGGGACTCCAAAACGGTGTGTAAGAGTCCACGAAACGGGCAGAATTGGTAAAAACTGTTAGTGTTGATGATGGACACGTAAACGCACTCTGGAGATCGTCAATGGTGGAAATCGCTCTGGGACCCCAAAACGGTGAGTAATAGTGCATGAAATGGACCAGAATTAGCCAAAATTGTGAGTGTTGATGACCGACACGTAAACGCACCCCGGGGCTCGTCAATCATGGAAATCACTCCGGGACCCCAAAACTGAGTAATAGTCCAAGAAACGGGCCAGAATCGGCCAAAACTACAAGTGTTGATGACCGACACGTAAGCGCACCTTGGGGTTCAACAACTATGGATATCGCTTTGGGACTCCAAAACGGTGTGTAAGAGTCCACGAAACGGGCAGAATTGGTAAAAACTGTTAGTGTTGATGATGGACACGTAAACGCACTCTGGAGATCGTCAATGGTGGAAATCGCTCTGGGACCCCAAAACGGTGAGTAATAGTGCATGAAATGGACCAGAATTAGCCAAAATTGTGAGTGTTGATGACCGACACGTAAACGCACCCCGGGGCTCGTCAATCATGGAAATCACTCCGGGACCCCAAAACTGAGTAATAGTCCAAGAAACGGGCACGAATCGGCCAAAACTGCGATTGTTGATGACCGACACGTAAGCGCATCTTGGGGTTCAACAACCATGGAAATCGCTTTGGGACCCCAAAATGGTGAGTAATAGCCCACGAAACGGGCCAGAATCGAGAAAACCGCGAGTGTTGATGACCGACATGTAAACACAACCCGGAGTTCATTAATCGTGGAAATCACTCCGGGAACCCAAAACAGTGAGTAATAGTCAACAAAACAGGTCAGAATCAGCCAAAACTGCGAGTGATGATGACCGACACGTAAACATACCCCTGGGCTCATCAATCGTGGAAATCACTCCGGGACCCAAAAACTGAGTAGTAGTCCAAGAAATTTGCTAGAATCGACAAAAACTGCGACTATTGATGACCGACACGTAAGCGCACCTTGGGGTTCAACAACCATGGAAATCGCTTTGGGACCCCAAAACGAAGAGTAATAGTCCACGAAACGCGTCAGAATCGACAAAACCGTGAGTGTTGATGACCGACATGTAAAGTCACCCCGGGGTTCGTTAATCGTGGAAATCACTCCGGGACCCCAAAACAGTGAGTAATAGTCCATGAAACGAGCCAGAATCGGGCAAAACTGCGAGCGTTGATGACCAACACGTAAACACAACCCGGGGTTCGTTAATCGTTGAAATCAGTCCGGGACACCAAAACAATGAGTAATGGTCCACGAAACGGGTCAGAATCGGCCGAAACTGCGAGTGTTGATGACCGACACGTAAACGCACCCCGGGGTTTGTTAATCGTGGAAATCACTACGGGACCCCAAAACCATGAGTAATAGTCCACGAAATGGGCCAGAATCGGCCAAAACTGTGAGTCTTGATGACCGACATGTAAACGCACCTTGGGGTTGAAATACTTTGTAAATCGCTTCGGTACTCCAAAACGGTGAGTACGAGTCCACGAAAACGGGTCAGAATTGGTCAAAACTGTTAGTGTTGATGATGGACACGTTAACACACTCTGGAGATCATCAATCATGGAAATCGCTCTAGGACCCAAAACGGTGAGTAATAGTGCACTAAACAGACCAGAATCAGACAAAATTGTGAGTGTTGATGACCGACACATAAACGCACCCCGGGGCTCGTCAATCGTGGAAATCACTCTGGGACCCCAAAACTGAGTAATAGTCTACGAAACGGGCCAAAATCGACCAAAATTGCGGTTGTTGATGATCGGCACGTAAGCGCACCTTGGGGTTCAACAACCACGGAAATCGCTTTGGGACCCAAAATATTAATTAATAGACCACGAAACGGGTAGGAATCAACAAAAACCGCGAGTGTTTATGACCGACATGTGAACGCACCCCCGGGTTCGTTAATCATGGAAATCACTCCGGGACGCCAAAACAGTGACTAATAGTCCACGAAACGGCCAAGAATAGGCCAAAACTGTGAGTGTTGTAGACTGACACGTAAACGTACCTTGGGGTTCAACAACTATGGATATCGCTTTGGGACTCCAAAACGGTGTGTAAGAGTCCACGCAACGGGCAGAATTGGTCAAAACTGTTAGTGTTGATGATGGACACATAAACGCACTCTGGAGATCGTCAATGGTGGAAATCGCTCCGGGACCCCAAAACGGTTAGTAATAGTGCATCAAATGGACCAGAATTAGCCAAAATTGTGAGTGTTGATGACCGACACGTAAATGCACCCCGGGGCTCGTCAATCATGGAAATCACTCCGGGACCCCAAAACTGAGTAATAGTCCAAGAAACGGGCACGAATCGGCCAAAACTGCGATTGTTGATGACCGACACGTACGCGCATCTTGGGATTCAACAACCATGGAAATCGCTTTGGGACCCCAAACGGTGAATAATAGTCCACGAAACGGGCCAGAATCGAGAAAACCGCGAGTGTTGATGACCGACATGTAAACACAACCCGGAGTTCATTAATCGTGGAAATCACTCCGGGAACCCAAAACAGTGAGTAATAGTCAACAAAACAGGTCAGAATCAGCCAAAACTGCGAGAGTTGATGACCTACACGTAAACGTACCCCTGGGCTCATCAATCGTGGAAATCACTCCAGGACCCAAAAACTGAGTAGTAGTCCAAGAAATTGGCTAGAATCGACAAAAACTACGACTGTTGATGACCGACACGTAAGCGCACCTTGGGGTTCAACAACCATGGAAATCGCTTTGGGACCCCAAAACGAAGAGTAATAGTCCACGAAACGAGTCAGAATCAACAAAACCGCGAGTGTTGATGACCGACATGTAAAGTCACCCCGGGGTTCGTTAATCGTGGAAATCACTCCGGGACCCCAAAACAGTGAGTAATAGTCCATGAAACGAGCCAGAATCGGGCAAAACTGCTAGCGTTGATGACCAACACGTAAACACAACCCGGGGTTCGTTAATCGTTGAAATCAGTCCGGGACACCAAAACAGTGAGTAATGGTCCACGGATCGGGTCAGAATCGGCCAAAACTGCGAGTGTTGATAACCGACACGTAAACGCACCCCGGGGTTCGTTAATCGTGGAAATCACTACGGGACCCCAAAACCATGAGTAATAGTCCACGAAATGGGCAAGAATCGGCCAAAACTGTGAGTCTTGATGACCGACATGTAAACGCACCTTGGGGTTGAAATACTTTGTAAATCGCTTCGGTACTCCAAAACGGTGAGTAAGAGTCCACGAAACTGGTCAGAATTGGTCAAAACTGTTAGTGTTGACGATGGACACGTTAACACACTCTGGAGATCATCAATCATGGAAATCGCTCTAGGACCCAAAACGTTGAGTAATAGTGCACTAAACAGACCAGAATCAGAAAAAATTGTGAGTGTTGATGACCGACACATAAAAGCACCCCGGGGCTCGTCAATCGTGGAAATCACTCTGGGACCCCAAAACTGAGTAATAGTCTAAGAAACGGGCCAAAATCGACCAAAATTGCGGTTGTTGATGATCGGCACGTAAGCGCACCTTGGGGTTCAAAAACCACGGAAATCGCTTTGGGACCCAAAATGTTAATTAATACACCACGAAACGGGTAGGAATCAACAAAAACCGAGAGTGTTTATGACCGACATGTGAACGCACCCCCGGGTTCGTTAATCATGGAAATCACTCCGAGACGCCAAAACAGTGAGTAATAGTCCACGAAACGGCCAAGAATAGGCCAAAACTGTGAGTGTTGTAGACTGACACGTAAACGTACCTTGGGGTTCAACAACTATGGATATCGCTTTGGGACTCCAAAACGGTGTGTAAGAGTCCACGCAACGGGCAGAATTGGTCAAAACTGTTAGTGTTGATGATGGACACGTAAACGCACTCTGGAGATCGTCAATGGTGGAAATCGCTCCGGGACCCCAAAACGGTGAGTAATAGTGCATGAAATGGACCAGAATTAGCCAAAATTGTGAGTGTTGATGACCGACACGTAAA